>CM056736.1:58503835-58766916 GCA_029844215.1 Przewalskia tangutica
TCAACCAATACCCACAAAACCAACGTACGCCACACACTACCATAATATATCACATGTATATACACTAACTGACCTTCCATCTCGAGGTCCCTTCTCATAATACTTTAAAGTTGCAGATTCTTTCAAAATAGATCTTCAGACGCCTTTCTCTTTCTTTCTTCCGGGTGACCATTTAAGCGATGACTTCGCCATATTCTAAGCCATAAGCCATCACTATTCGAACCCTTCACTGGACTCCCACTGAACTAACTAAGATGTGTTCCTCGTGTCACACCCTCTTCATTCTCACATTTAGTCAAAACTACCAAGTTGGTGCGAATGCATCCTATTGTCTACCTAGCTTTGTTCACTAACTGAAGATTGTAAACTGCTAAAACTTAGTGAGTATTCTCAATCACGAACACCTATAAAGGACAATGTTCACTGGGAATAATATACAGGTGTGTGTATCTCACAATTAACTCTCGGGCCAGTCATGGTCTAAAATGAATCTCTCTCCCATCTCAAAGTGTTTCACACTATCATTTTCTCCCTATTAGAGGTTCGCCACCTTTGCCGGTCAGAGTATTCCATCGTTTTGTATATCTCCACTACTATCGGCCTTTACTCAAGTTAGGTAGTGGTAATTACACTTTGGGGACCCTACACAACTATAGTTTTCATTCACTTTATCATTCTTTGTCAACATCCTTCATTTTACTTCATTACTAAACAAAAAATATTTCTACCTCTAATGGTCATATAGTCTTCCTCTCGACGGAGTGAGTCTGGAGGCTCGTGTGTCGGGGGCCTCAAAACCAGCATGGAGCACTCCGCTGTATTTGTGGTACAATATCCCAGATAAGACTGGTATGGAGCTCCCAGTAACTCTCTTCCTGAGTCTGACTAGTAGCTCCCGCTACTGATTTGCCCTTCTGGGCAACTGCTGTTTCCCTGAGGTATACCATGTAATACAATAATACGTAGAAGGATTATCCTAATAACCACGACTCATCGGGCACGATCTCAAAGCAAGTAAGAATAGAAACCAAATCCTAAATGTCCGTGAGCTCCTCGTTGCTTAGCATGGGTGCCAGGGCGCGCAACACACCGATAATCAAGACTCACCATAGACACGGTCTCAGACTTTCCGAGACCGACTTCTGACGATGTCACTCTTTGTCACGACTAACCTCGCGCGCGATCGTACCCAACCTGCTGGGCACCTTCTACTCAAACATCCCAAGTAACCCGCTAAGATAAAGATACTCATTTTTTAAACAAAGGCAAGAGCCAGCCCAGAAAGCCGGCCGCGTGAGTATATATATATATATACAAGTCCAAAACGAACTCCTACTTGAGCATACGCAGCCTTGAACTCATATATGAACATGTGTGACTCTAAGAGTTTGAACAATATACTATGACGGGACAAGGTCCCGCTCCGCTGTCAATCTTGTCCAACCCCGAGCCCGCGTTGAGGTACCCAGACTTACCTAGTGCAGACCCATCTGGGCTCCGCATAACACATGTAACTCACTAAGCTAAATAACACTTTTTTTTTCTTTTTCCAAAGGCAAGCCGAGCAAGGCTTCTATAATATATAACAATGCTTAATGTGACTACAAACTGCATAACAATATAAATACAACTCAAGAAAGTCTCAATGCACATACGTATCATTGAGACTCCCAAGAGTTTGACAACAACTATGACCAGGACAAGTATGCCCCCGCGTGCCCCAATACACAGCAGTCTTTACTTGCAACCAACTGTACCAATGGTAAGCTCTGGAACAAGGAAGCTACCAACAGCTTGAACAATATTCCACCGCATGCGGATCACCCAATCGGCGAACCTAAACTCGCGGCATGAACGCAGCTTCTGGCGGCGAGCACAACAAGTACTAAGTATGTAAATTAAACAAAGTACGTGATTAAAATCATGGACGGCTAAGAAATGACAGTGGACAAGTAAAATAATCAAATACGAGATCCAACCGTGTCATATAAAATAAGAAGCCAATCAGACTTGTGTCATCAGCACTCAATACATCTTGTGACTATCAGACTGTACTCCGCCTCATGGATGCCTACCATGAATCATCATGTTCATCCAATTATAGATAACGATCATACTCATGCCTATAACTTTGTCCCGCCCATATTGGGACTCGGTCCTCATACTCAGATCTAACATGTCCCACCATATTGGGACTCGGTGTAAGGTTGTATATGTATAATATGTCCCGCCATTCTGGACTCGGTGTGAAGTCATATAAGGTATAACATGTCCCAACCCTTCGTCTCGGTGTAAAGTCATATAAGTTATGTAAGGTATTATATGTCCTACCCATTCTGGGTCTCTTGTAAGGTCATATAAGGTATAATATGTCCCACCACTTTCTCGGTCTCTGTAAAGTCATATAAGGTATAACATGTCCCGGACCTTTCTGGTCTCAGTGTAAAGTCATATAAGGTATAACATGTCAGACCCTTTCTAGGTCCTAGGTGTAAAGTCATATAAGTCGTATAACATGTCCCGATCCATTATGGGACTCGGTGTGGTCATCTTCCTCACATATGCAACTATAACGTGTCCCGACCCATTAGGGGATTCGGTGTAATCATGACTATCCATATAATCCTCATGTGTGTACATGCAACGTGTCCCGACCAATCATGGGACTCAGTGTATCAATGCAACCATATGACATTTTAAACCATCTCTTGACTTTCCATAAAACCGTTATAACAAACTTTCCATAAAGTCATTATAACAAACTTTCATTTTAGAAACTATTCATGGGATTATTTCACCCGCATGGGACTCGAACCCGCATGGATCTTGTAGACCCACAATGAGTATATATACCCGCATCATGGAGAGCTAGTCCATGGAATATTCATGGGAATGTTTCACCCGCATGAGTCCTTAGACCCACATGAGTATACCTACTCGCATCATGGATCACAAGTCCATGGAATATTCATGGGACTATTTCACCCGCATGTGATTTCGAACTCGCATGTGGATCTTGTAGACTTCAATGAGTATATATACTGGATACACCGTGATCAAGGAAGCATGTCCACGGAACATATATATAAGTTAATGACCCTCTAGTGAGGGACGCGGTGATGTGGAAATATAACACTTGCACGAATAGCTATCATGAGCAACCATATGCAAGTTAAATAATATTTGACTCTCATTAGAACAAATAGAATGAACTATCATTTTATAAAAACCAAGGCAATACCACGCTTTTTTAGAATAACCAAGACAATACCATGCCTTTCTTTTTTAGAACAACCAAGGCAATACCATGCCTTCCTTTTAGAAAAACCAAGGCAATACCATGCCTTCCTTTTTAGAATAACCAAGACAATACCATGTCTTCCTCTTTAGAAAAACCAAGACAATACCATGCCTTCCTTTTTAGAAAAACCAAGATAATACCATGTCTTCCTTTTTAGAATAACCAAGACAATATCATGCCTTCCTTTTTAGAAAAACCAAGACAATACCATGCCTTCCTTTTTAGAATAACCAAGACAATACCATGCCTTCCTTTTTAGAAAAACCAAGACAATACCATGCCTTCATTTTTAGAAAAACCAAGACAATACCATGTCTTCCTCTTTAGAAAAACCAAGACAATAACATGCCTTCCTTTTTAGAAAAACCAAGACAATACCATGCCTTCCTTTTTAGAAAAACCAAGACAATACCATGCCTTCCTCTTTAGAAAAACCAAGACAATACCATGCCTTCCTTTTTAGAAAAACCAAGACAATACCATGCCTTCCTTTTTAGAATAATCAAGACAATACCATGCCTTCCTTTTTATAAAAACCAAGACAATACCATGCCTTCCTTTTTAGAAAAACCAATATAATACCATGCCTTCCTTTTTAGAAAACCCAAGAAAATACCATGCCTTCCTTTTTAGAAAACCCAAGACAATACCATTCCTTCCTTTTTAGAAAAATCAAGACAATAGCATCCCTTCCTTTTTAGAATAACCAAGGCAATACCATGCCTTCCATTTTCGGATTAAGATCCAATAAAACCATGTACGTCCGCCATACACTTACTTTATATAAAATTCATGTAATATTAGGGAATTGAACCCAATAGAACCATGTACGTCCACCGTACATCCTTTCAATTATAAAACCCCAAGACACTAACACTTGTAGCTTCAAGGCACTTTCACTTTTAAATCAAGTAACTTACACTTTTAAAATCAAGTCAAGTATACTTTTAGAATCAAGTCACTACCACCTCATGTACCACATGAAATCTAGATCCATTTAAAAACGTACATCCACCGTACACTCATTTTATAAAGTTCTTGCTCAAGGAAGAAAGGAAGAGTTCACATACCTCTTCGGCTAATCCACACGCTAAGTAGAATACGCCACAAGTAGTACTTTAACCTATAATGAGAATAACACTTCTATTAACTTCATGCTTTCTAGTATAGGCTAATACCAAGTAATGGTTCTCTTTTCCTACAAAAATTCTTCAAAGACTTCCTGGTTTATACGCATTTTCCACCTTTCAGAAGGCCAATTTCAACAATAACCAAGGCACCATTAAGGGCAACAAAAATAAAGAATCAAGCTTTTCTTCTTCGTAGGCATAGCTGAAACACAATAATGCGTCAGAGAGGGATCATCCTATTAACACAGCTCTACTGCACGATCTCGGAGTGAGATGGAAATAGAAATCAAATCCTAAATATCCTGTAGCCTCCTGTGTATAAGTATGGTGCACACATACCCATACCCAAGACTCTACTAGACACGGTCTGTAGACATTCCGAGGACTAACTGCTCTGATACCACTTTTGTCACGACCCGAACCCCGGGCCCGCGACCGGTGCTCTACATGGGCACACCCTCTTATACCTTCACATCCCATACAAGACATAGGCCAAATAAATAAATGAAAAACTGTATATGTAGCAACAAGGCAAGCCGAAGAGACTGTCGTTATATATAAAGGAGAATAACCCGACAATACAGTAGTACAAATGGCCAACAGTATATACAACTCCCGTAAGTTCAGCCCACATGTGAATACAGACCTCTAAGAGTTTGGACAATAAACTATGTGGGACAACGCCGCCATACCTCGAATGTACATAAGCCAACAGCAGGATCCGTACCAAAAAGACAAGCCTCCGAAATAATGGAGCTTCCTCAAAAACTGAGTAGAGATCCTAAGAGCGAGGATCAACAAACTGTGTACCTACACCTGCGGCATGAAATGCAGCCCCCCGAGGAAAGGAGTCAGTACGAAAGATGTACCAAGTATGTGAAACAATAAGTACTGTAAATGAGATCATAAGAATCCAAAAGATAATAGGAGCCAAGTATGATAATCAAACTATCAGTACAACTGTGCCTTATGAAAAATGAGAGTAATGAGAGTCAACTGTATCTTTTCAAAATACCATTTCAAAATATGAAATTCATGTCAAAATCGAGGGGCCTTTGCAAGGATCATTATGCATATCCTAATCATGGGACTATTTCACCCGCATGGGACTCGAACTCGCATGGATCTTGTAGACCCGCAATGAGTATATATACTCGCATCATGGACAGCTAGTCCATGGAATATTCATGGGACTGTTTCACCCGTGAGTCCTTAGACCCGCGTAGTATAACTACTGCATCATGGATCGCAAGTCCATGGAATATTCATGGGGCTATTTTACCCGCATGAGAACTCAGACTCCGCATGGATCTTGTAGACGCAATGAGTATCTATACTCGATACAGCATCATGGAAGCATGTCCATGGAACATGTATATAAGTTGACCCTCTCAGCGAGGGGCGGTGATGTGGAAATATAACACTGCACGAATAGCTATCATGAGCAACCTATATGCAGTTAAGTAATCTTTGACTCTCATTAGAACAAATAGAATGAACTATCATTTTAGAAAAACCAAGGCAATACCAAGCCTTCCTTTTAAGAATAACCAAGACAATTCCATGCCTTTATCTTTAGAAAAACCAAGACAATACCATGCCTTTCTTTTTAGAAAAATCAAGACAATATCATACCTTCCTTTTTAGAATAACCAAGACAATACCATGCATTCACACGACCCGACCGGGCGCGATCGTGCCCTACAGGCACCCCTGTATACATCAGAGAATAGCAGCTGAACATACACAACACATAAACATGTTTAGACAATAATCATCACAGGCTAGCGATAAGCCGCTTCCATAAAATATACATAACTAAAAGTAAAGCAGATAACTCAATGTCTACAGCCCAAACCACAAATGTGACTACAGACCTCTAGGAATAACAACTGTGGCGGGACAGGGCCCCGCCATACCCCTGAATGTACATAATATCTACAACATCAGGGAAAACCGTACCAAAAGACAAGCCTCCGGAGAAATGGAGCTTCTGACACCTGATCAGTGATCCTAAGAATGAGGATCCACCACCTGCTTACCCCTACCTGCGGCATGAACGCAGCCCCCGAGGAAGGGCGTCGATACCTGATATGTACCAAGTATGTAAAACTGGAAAATACTGTAATTATATCATAAGCCTAAATAAAGCTGGAGACATGGATGATAATCAATTTACAGTGCATTGTGCCTTACTAACAATGAGAGTAACAATTATAAACTTTACTGCATAAATATAGGAGGCTCATGATCAAAGTAGGGTCACCCGCCCGTAGTATCATTAAGCAATCCTACTCCTGGGACTATTTCACCGTATAGGTCTACGGACCATGATGGGCGATGCGCTCCGCGTAGACTATTTCACCCGACAGACTATTTCACCCGCTTGGGCGGTGGTGTTATACGTATTTCAGTATATACGTAGGGCGTCGTGAAAATTTGAGCCTTAAGTTAGGCAAAGGACGAATTTGGGCACAAGTGCCGAATAAGGATCGTTTTTAAACGCGTTTCCACGTCTTTTCGTAGAGAAAATTCGGCTATGTCATTTATAATTTTGCGGATTTTTAGGGTGGCGAAACATTTTGGACAGCGGGAGGGTGACATGTGTCACTCACACGTGGAAACAAATGGATTGGCATGGACGATTTGGGCGCCCAAGAGCCTTAGTTGGCCTTGGCGATTGGCTCCTCTTTTGTGCCTTGTTTTGTGGCTTGTTTGTGGAGTGTTTTGTGGAGTGTTTTGTGGGTGCACTTGGCTGATCTTGGCCTTACACTTGCCTTGCACATGACTTGATCTTGGCCATTGGTTGGCCTTTGGTTTTGCTATAAATACCCCTTTGTGAAGACTTCATTCATCCACCAAATGTTTCCAAGTCTTGAAATCCTCCTCTCCTCTTGTGGCTCTCGTCCCCAAGCCTCTCCCCTCCTCCTAGTGGCCTTTGGCGAGAGGTCTCCTCCCCTTGTGGTGTCTACAGTGGGTACCCCTAAGCCTAGTTACTGTATAATACCCTTGTTGTGGTATAGAAATACTCTCTAGTATTGTTATAATGCCCAAATACCTTAGCCTTATACCTTGTAGTATTCCAAAAGTTACCTCTTTCGTAGAGTACTAAATACTACCTTTTGTCCTTTTTAGTCTCAAACCGAAACCCTAAGGAAAATCTTCATTGTTGGTTGAAGTTTTGGAGTAGAAGTTAGTTAGAACTTCTAAGGGTTGTTTGAGACACTCGGAGTAGGAGCTAAGCGTTGCTCAGGATCGACTTTTTACTTGGATAATTTTGGGCTTATCGAGGTAAACACTACTGTCCTTCTATTGTGATTGGAAATTACATGTTGTTGTTTATATAGTTGAAGTATACTATATATAGTACTGAACGTAGTTAGTTGGCAATGTCTTTTGACTTAAGCCCGAAGAATCTGACCGAATCGGTAATTACATAGGGTGTATTCTGATGAGACTTTATCTTGTGTGGTAGAATTGTACGCGTCAGGTTAGGCGTGTAAAACCCCACAGGTTGGCTTGGTAGCGGCCTCGATAGAGGAGGAGATTTACGTTTGTTGCGGGAGAGGTCTAGAATTTTACGTGAAAGATAGAAACTTGTGTTTTGGGGTTAATAGGCGTTTGTGACCTTTATAAGTGAAAGTACTAAGAGTAGCTGATTCTACTCGGAGTGGAAAGGGCTAGCAAGGTTGTAGTACTTGGAGCATTTTGCTTTTGTCGATAAATCGTCGCGAGGTATGTGAACCTCTTCCTATCTCTTCTAGCATGATATGTGTGACTATGTAGTACGGTAGACGTACATGTGTTAACTGTGTTTGATTGTTCTTAAAACATAAGGTGTTATAACGGCTTTATGGGAAGTTGGTTATAACAGCTTTATGAAGGTAAGAAAATACTTTGTGGTTTTAAAAGGTAAGTGATGTGAATTATAACTGGCTAGTTATAATAAAGAACTTGATGTATTTCAAAAGATTTATAAATCGTTTTGGAAGGAGAGTAACACTTGGTTTTAAAAGGTTTTAAAAAGAGTTATACTAGCTTTTTGGGAGTTAGGTATAATGTCTTAAGAGGTAAAGAAAATGGTTTCTTGATGTTAGAAGTTAAGAGACTTGATCTTATAAGATAAGAGACTTAACTTATTTGTTTTAATGTGAATGTTTGTGTGAAACCTCATTCGTGAGTAATGAGTACTTGGTTTTATTTAAAGGGATAATGTTTCTTGATTTGAAATCGAGAATGTGTATCGACGGACCACTGCGGCGTTAATAAAGGAAAATGTATTGAATAATGATGAATTGTATTAAAACCAGAAAACCTCAAATCCGCATAGAAACTAAGATGAGACAAAATGATATACATTTTCTAGATCATGGCTTTGTAATAAGAATGTTGTAAACAAAATAGCCTACTCTCACGTGAGACATATATTACTCAATTGTTCTAAAAAAGGAATCAAGTGATTAAGTTTGGGAACTATGAAACCATTTGAAAATGAGAAGCTTGAGTAATTGAAACTAGGCAAACTGGAACTTAGGAAAAGAATGTTGTTACTTGATTTTGAAAAGGGAATGTGGGTTGGTCATTCTAATACTACTGTGTCGGTGACTTTATAAAAGTAATGGATCTCTTTAAAAGAACTTAACGTATGTAGTACTTTGGGGTTAAAAACCCGGACTTTGGCATAAAATGAAAGTACTTTGTGTTGTTGTGAAACTTGCCTATGCTTGTTGTTGTGAAACTTGCCTATGCTTGTTGTTGTGAAACTTGCCTATGCTTGTTGTTGTGAAACTTGCCTATGCTTGTGATGATAGCCTTTGTTGGTATTTCTGTGTTACCGCGTCTCTCGATAGAGGGCCGGTTGACTTGTTGAGAACTTACTGGGACGTGCTGGCAGTGATGGAGAATTCCACGGGTATGTTTCCATTTTGATTACTGTCTTGTTGTTGATATCACATGGACATGTCTACACCGTCTGATATTAGGCATGCGGCCGTGCCGAGTTGATTACGATATAGGTTGTGCAACATGGAGCGTACTACACCGGCGCACGATTCGGGGACATGTGGCCATGCGGCGGGTTGACCACCAAAGTATATTGTTATTGAGTTACATGGGCATGTCTACACCGGCGCAAAGATTCCAGGGCATGTGGCCACGGCTGTTACTATTATTGCATCGTGGACATGTCTACACCACGCAAGATTAGGGCAGCGCCATAATCTGAACATGATGGATGTTGTGGGCGTGAGACCCATGGTTATATTTGAGTGGTGACTTTGGCGTGAGTCACGACTTGACATTTGTTTTTATGTTGTAATCGTAAGTTTGGTTATCATACATGTCTCGGCTTTTATAGACTAGTATGATTTCATTCTGATATTTTCTGATTTCATACTTGGTACTGTTATGCCGACCTCCTTGGGGCTGCGTTCATCTGCATGGTAGAGGTACATCAGCCGTGGATTCCCGCTCTTAGGATCTCATTTGGTGTTGGAAAGCTCCGTTCCTTGAGGCTTATCTTTCGTATGTTTCCTGAGTTGTAGGTTCTTGTACATTCGGGGTATGGCGTGACCTGGATCATAGTTGTTGTAAATCTTAAGGTACATAGTAATGTTGTAAGGCGGGGTTTGTAAAAGGACAAGCTATTCGGGTTTTTGTGTATATACCGAAGGCAACTGTTTTGGTTGCTTGCTTATTTATTATATCTCTTGTTTATGACTCGTGTTTTATTTTTCATTTAGTTTTCTACGATGTTGTATCACTAGGTGCCCGGTAAGGCACTGCGAACGGGCAGGTTGGGCGTTACAAAGTGGTATCGAGCGATTAGTCTTCGGAAAGTGTCTACGCACGTGTACAGTAAGTCTTGGTTATCGATGTGTTGCGCACCACATCTATAATCGGAGGCTATAGGACATTTAAGATTGGTTTCTATTCTTCTCATTCCGAGATCGTGCCTTCCAGCTGAGTTATGAGTTGGATCCCTCGGCGTATTCCTTTCATTACGATTATGCCTCCGCAGTGCGGCCCGACCCAGTGGGCAAAGCGGCGAGGCGGAGTAGTGAGATCTGAGGAGTACGAGCGCAGCCCGATCGAACACTGAGCGAAGCAACCACGGCGAGTTTTAGCGATACCGCCAAGACCGAGGTTTAGAGTCGCGGCCGTGGCGTGAGACTACTGATTCGAGCCTCGATCCCACATGCCTGAGCGGAGATGGGTCACAAGGAGATGGCCCGATTTTTGGCGGTGGTTGGCGAGATATGAGCGAGTGAACGCGTGATTCAGTTCGGCAGGCTTTGTGGTGCAGAGAGCGATAGTTTGAGGCTACGGGACTTTCGAGTTGTAGCCCGCGAGTTTTATGGGTCGAGGCCGAGGATGATCCGCAGAGTTCATCCGTCGATTCTGAGGATCACGCGGGTGATCAAGGCTTCAGATACGAGTGCAGTGATCTACGGTTAGCATCGGTGCGTGATACCGATCGATTGGTTTGATTCGTGGGAGCTGTCCCGGGGAGAGCAGGCACCTCCAGCGGTATGGGATGAGTTTTCGGGGGCTTTTCTCACGCACTTCTTGCCTCCGCATGAGGAGGGCACGGCCGACAAATTTTTATTACGAGACAGAGAGCGCGCCGTCGGGAGTACAATGTCGAGTTCGATTCTTTGGCTCGATATGTCCTCGCACTAGTTGCGGATATGGAAGATAGGGTGCATCGCTACGCCGACGAACCGATGATTACCTAGAAGAAGTTGTTCGGTGTTTCTCTTCGTGGCATGGGCGTTGCCGCATTGAGCTCATGCGACTGAGGTGCGAGCGCAGTCGGCAGGTGGACGCCACAGAAGGCCAAGACGGCGGATATTTTAGCGACTTTTCGAGGCGGACCGCCTCAGCCAGACTAGTTATGTACCTCCGCCATTGCAGTGGTCTCCGCGACGCCTTCGACCCTTGGGATATCGAGGCGAGTCAGGGCTCGGTTTGGATGTTGGGGTAGGGTGTTGGCGATCGATCACCCGCACCTCGGTGTAGTCGATGTAGACCGCATTTGAAGTGTCGTAGTACGAGGAGCTTGTTACTCTTGCGCCAACAGGCCATATGACGAGATCGTCCACCGGGGGTAGCGCTGGTAGGACAGCAGACAATTTACTAGAGCACTTATGCCCACGGTGAGTCGCGGTGGAAGTTCGATTTTAGCGGTCCTTGAACCGCCAGTTTGAGTATATCATAACCACGTAATACTTGTATGTATTGATGTTAATGATGTGTTAAGTATTATGTTCGGATAGCTTTGTGCTATAGTGTGATTTAAGAATACGGTTAGTGTGAGATGGAAGTGGTAGCTTATGATGTGTTCCGTGTCGAGGAAGCGGAAGTCAGCGCTACGGTGGAGTCGGGTTGGCTATGTTGCGGGCCAACCCGCGCGTCGTTCGAGGAAGGTCAGCTGGGTGGTCGCCGGTGGCGAAGTCCGCGAGTGCTAGGCGAGTTTAGATGACCATCGTATGAGTTGCGTGGATACGTTCGGCGAATCGATTCGTGAAGGCCGGAATGGCCTTAGAGGAAATCGAGGTAGTAAGATGACCAAGTTTGGAGGTAGTAACCCGAGGGTTGGAAAGCGTAAGCGCTGGAGTGTGGTGCGGATACTAGAAAGAGCTCGAGTGTTAGAGAAGATGCACGAGATAGGGAGAAGTGAGCGTGTGAGATCGTTTCTTTTGTGAAATGTAGCGCGAAGGGGTATATTTTAGACCTCGGGTAAGGGGTTTTGTGATGATTAGAGTGTTTCCTCATTGACTTGGGTTTAAGTATTGGTGCGTTTGTTATTTTATGGCGGCTGTGTGGCATGATCGTTTTCGATGCAT
The DNA here is from genome assembly GCA_029844215.1 of Przewalskia tangutica. Lineage (NCBI taxonomy): Eukaryota > Viridiplantae > Streptophyta > Magnoliopsida > Solanales > Solanaceae > Przewalskia > Przewalskia tangutica. Next base: position 58,516,114 of record CM056736.1, read on the forward strand.
TATAGCGATAAGAAAGGCTATACTAGCGCATGTTTGTGTTGAGACTTGAGAAGGAACATTCGGGGCGAATGTTTCGGGAGAGGAGAATGTTATACCCGTATTTCCGAGTATGTACGGGACGTGCGTAGAAAATTTGAGCCTTAAGTTAGGCAAAGGATCGAATTTGGGCGCAAAGTGCCGAATAAGTCGATTTTTGACGAAGCGCTTTCCACATCTTTCGAGAGAAAATTCGGCTATGTCATTTATAATTTTTGCGGATTTTTCCGGTGTGAAACATTTTTGGACCAACGGGAGGTGACATATGTCACCTCACATTAAAGCAAATGGATTGGCTTGGGCGATTTGGGCGTCCAAGAGCCTTGGCCTTGGCCGATTGGCTCCTCTTTTGTGCCTTGTTTTGTGGCTTGTTTTGTGGAGTGTTTTGTGGAGTGTTTTGTAGGTGCACTTGGCTTGATCTTGGCCTTACACTTGCTCTTGCACATGGCGATCTTGGCCATTGGTTGGCCTTTAGTTTCTATAAATACCCCCTGTGAAGACTTCATTCATCCACAAATGTTTCCAAGTCTTGAAATCCTCCTCCCTCTTGTGGCTCTCGTCCTAAGCCTCTCCTCCTCCTAGTGGCCTTTGGCGAGAGGTCTCCCTCCCACTTGTGGTGTCTAGCTGGGTACCCCTTTTTTTCAGCCTAGTTACTTTCGTATAATACCCTTGTTGTGGTATAGAAATACTCTCTAGTATTGTTATAATGCCCAAATACCTTAGCCTTATACCTTGTAGTATTCCAAAAGTTACCTCTTTGCGTAGAGTGCGGAAATACTACCTTTTGTCCTTTTTAGTCTCAAACCGAAACCAAGGAAAATCTTGTTGTTGGTTGAAGTTTTGGAGCAGAAGTTAGTTAGAACTTCTAAGGGTTGTTTGGAGCACTTTCAGAGTAGGAGCTAAGCGTTGCTCAGGATCGACTTTTTACTTGGATAATTTTGGGCTTATCGAGGTAAATACTACTGTCCGTCTATTGTGATTGGAAATTACATGTTGTTGTTTATATAGTTGAAGTATACTATATATAGTCTTGAACGTAGTTAGTTGGCAATGTCTTTTGACTTAAGCCCGGGAAGAATCTGAAGCCGAATCGAATCAGAATTACGGGTGTAGATCAGACATGAGACTTGTGTGTGTGGTAGAATTGTACGCGTCAGGTTAGGCGTGTAAACCCCCTGGTTGGCTTGGTAGCGGCCTGATAGAGGAGGAGATTCTGTTGTTGCGGGAGAGTCTTTGCCAATTTTCGTAGAAAGATAGAAACTTGTGTTTTGGGGTTAATAGACGTTTGTGACCTTTATAAGTGAAAGTACTAAGAGTAGCGTATTCTACTCGATGAGTGGAAAGGGGCTGCAAGGTTGTAGTACTTGGAGCATTTTGCTTTTGTCGATAAATCGTCGCGAGGTATGTGAACCTCTTCCTATCTCTTCTAGCATGATATGTGTGAACTATGTAGTCACGGTAGGCGTACATGTGTTAGCTGTGTTTGATTGTTCTTAAAACATAAAGTGTTATAGCCGGCTTTATGGGAAGTTAGTTATAAATGACTTTATGAAGGTAAGAAAATACTTTGTGGTTTTAAAAGGTAATCGATGTGAATTATAGCGGCTAGTTATAATAAAGAACTTGATGTATTTCAAAAGATTTATAAATCGTTTTGGAAGGAGAGTAACACTTAGTTTTAAAAGGTTTTAAAAAGAGTTATACTAGCTTTTTGGGGAGTTAGGTATAATGTCTTAAGAGAGGTAAAGAAAATGGTTTACTGATGTTAGAAGTTAAGAGACTTGATCTTATAAGATAAGAGACTTAACTTATTTGTTTTAATGTGAATGTTTGTGTGAAACCTCATTCGTGAGTAATGAGTACTTGGTTTTATTTAAAGGATAATGTTTCCGATTTGAAATCAGAATGTGTATCGACAGACCACTGCAGCGTTAATAAAGGAAAATGTATTTAATAATGATGAATTGTATTAAAACCAGTAGAAACCTCCATCTGCATAGAAACTAAGATGAGACAAAATGATATACATTTTCTAGATCATGGCTGCTGTAATAAGAATGTTGTAAACAAGAATAGCCTACTCTCACGTGAGACATATATTACTCAATTGTTCTAAAAAGGAATCAAGTGATTAAGTTTGGGAACTATGAAACCATTTGAAAATGAGAAGCTTGAGTAATTGAAACTAGGCAAACTGGAACTTAGGAAAAGAATGTTGTTACTTGATTTTGAAAATGGAATGTGGGTTGGTCATTCTAATACTACGTATCGGGTGACTTTTATAAAAGTAATGGATCTCTTTTAAAAGAACTTAACGATGTAGTACTTTGGGGTTAAAAACCGGACTTTGGCATAAAATGAAAGTACTTTGTGTTGTTGTGAAACTTGCTATGCTTGTTGTTGTGAAACTTGCCTATGCTTGTTGTTGTGAAACTTGCCTATGCTTGTTGTTGTGAAACTTGCCTATGCTTGTGATGATAGCCTTTGTTGTACAAGTGTGGTATTTCTGTGTTACCGCGTCTCTCGATAGAGGGCCGGTTGACTTGTTGAGAACTTACTGGGACGAGCTTGACGTGATGGAGAATTCCACGGGTATGTTTCCATTTTGATTAATTGGCTTGTTGCTGATATCACATGGACATATCTACACCGACGCAGATTCGGGCACGCGGCCATGCGGCCGGTTGATTACCCGATATATGGTTATTGCGCAACATGGGCGTGTCTACACCGACAGATTCGGGACACGGGCTACGCGGCAGGTTGACCACCCAGATATTGTTATTGAGGTTACACGGGCATGCCTACACCGGCAGATTCGGGGCACGTGGCCATGGCGCTTGTTACTATTATTGCATCATGGACATATCTACACCGACGCAAAGATTCGGGCACGGCCATAATGCGAACATGATGGATGTTGTGGGCGTGAGACCCATAGTTATATTTGAGTGGTGACTTTGAGGCGTGAGTCCACGACTTCGACAGCATCGCTTTTATGTTGAATCGTAGTTTGGTTATCATACATGTCTCAGGCTTTTATAGACTAGTGCGATTTCATTTACTGATATTTTTGATTTCACATACTTGGTACTGTTATCGACCTCCTTGGGCTGCGTTCACGCTGCAGTAGAAGTACATCGGCCGTGGATTCCCGCCTTAGGATCTCATTTCAGCGTGTTGGAAAGCTCCGTTCCTTGAGGCTTATCTTTAGTATGTTTCCACTGAGTTGTAGGTTCTTGTACATTCGGGGTATGGCGGGCCACTGTCCGTCATAGTTGTTGTAAATCTTAGAGTGCTCAGAGCACTTTGTTGTGGGCGGGGTTTGTAAAAAGGACAAGCTCGGGTTTTGTGTATATCAAGGCAATTTTGGTTGCTTTGTTTATTTATTATATCTCTTGTTTCATGACTCGTGTTTTATTTTCCGCCGTTTTCTCTGATGTTGTATCACCAGTGGTGCCCGGGTAAGGCACGATGTGGGCCGGGTTCGGGCGCAGTGGGCATGATGAGTACAAACTCCGCACTCGCATCATGGGTAGAAAATCCATGGAATTAGTAGTAACCCGGGGCTTTCCCCCGTAAGAATAACATGAGCTAGCATAACCGGCTATCATACATAACATAAGCGCTACCGGCTTATCCTAACATAAGCAAGTTAAGATATCCCCTAACTTCTTATTAACATTATTAATATATCCTCTCATTTTAGTTTACTTAAGGCACTAACATGTCATTTAAAAGAAAATCCGGGAATTTAACCCAAAGTACTACGTACCTCTATCCTTTTAAAAATGACTCTTTTTCATATAAAACTTCCAAGATACCAATAACCGTAGTATCAAGTCCAACTACTTTTCAAGACAAGTCACAATACCTTTTAGAAATATAATAGGCTTCTAAATCAAGTGACTTCTTTTCTTTTAAAACCTTAGGCAATTGATGCCTTAAAATCAATTTGCCTTTCATAATTTCAAGTCATTTATCCTTACTTATTTTACTTAGAGTAAATCTCTCTTTTTAACTTTCCATAAATCTAATATAACCAACTTCCCATAAAGTCGTTATATTAACTTTATACTTTTGTCAAATACATTTTCCTATATCCAAGGGACTTATACGTTTAAAACGAAACAAGTATCATATACTTTAAAACTCTTCAAGTCCCTTAACTTTGAAACCTAAGACATCTTTACTACTTTTAAACAAATGAGTTAATCTCCTAACTCAACCGACTTGCACATTCTTAAACAAGTAAAGGATATCAAAGTCTTGTACGTCTACCGTACTATATAGGTACAACTATTCATGCTCAAGAGATAGGAAAGTTCCACATACCTCTTGGTCAATCCACTGCTAAGTCCAATATACCACACGTAGTATGTCAACCTATAATGACCATAATCGCCTATTAACTTCTTACTTCAAGCGTAGAATATAATAAGTGCAAAGTCACTAAATTCTACGGAAAATCGGACAACACTTCCTTTGTTTCTACATACTTTACCACCTTTTCAAGGACCGAATTCAATAACCAAACACGCCACATTTAAGGCCCAACAATGTAGTTAACAATGAGGATTACACGCCTACTAGATGTGTAAATTCCACCCCACAATTGATATCAAACTAGTACAAACTACAAGTGTAAATTCGCAACTCGAGATACAACAACACCAATTCTTATCCAATTTCCTTTTCAATCCAAGTTGTTTAGTATAACATGATATCAAGTCTAATCGATTATAACCACTACAATCTTCAAGTAAGTAACATGCGACGATTCTAATTAACGACCAAATTGTAATCCAACTTCAAATGGCTTATATGACATTTCGGATTTTAGGCTACAACAATCCATATCACTTATAAATCTTCAACACATATACTTCATGCTAGTAAAAATGTAAGGCTAAAAACAATATATAATCTTGTAACACTTTAAGAGAACAAGATTGTTACCTCAACGAGCCTTAGTCCAACTTCAAATCCGAAGTCGCTCCCTAGCAACTTAGAACCTCTTCTTGACACTTCAATCCGCCACTTGAGACCCTTAGAATATCACAAACAACTTTCCTTTAATCTTCTAAACAAAACCTAGGAAAGCAACTAGGTTTTCACCTTGCGACTAATACGAAAACGCTATTTTTCCGGGATCTTTCTATTGAGATACCCTTACAATACCCTCATGAACCTTGGTTTAAAGTGTGGAGCTTATTGGACAACAAACAAAAAATTTAATCTTTTTTTCTCCTTGAACCCGAGAGCTCCCAAATGTTTCATCCAATTTCTTGAAAAAATTTCTAAGTATGGAATGCTTGTCTCACTACTAGTACTACTATATAGTAACATGGAGGGTCAAAATTAATACATATGTGTGGTTGGGGTGAAATTCTTTTAAATATCAAGCTAAGTGGCCCCATTGACTAAGTCAAATATATCAAGCTCTACTACTTGCAAGACTTGGTCATCTTAATAATGGTCAAATGACCCTTTTGCCCATGTTATTTTTGTCCAAGACTACTTAAGGGGGGTGACACGCGTCGCCCTCCCATTCGTCACAATATTTCGTTTTCCGACAATTTCATAATTTCGATAAATTTTTACTAGTCTCAAATCTTAACATTTGGGATTCTTACGTACGTTCTTAAAACACGTCATGTACTTACGGGGTATAACATTCTTCCCCCCTTAGAAACATTCATCCCCGAATGTTCTTTCGGAGTCAAACTTATAATTAGCGACATAGTTTCCTTTCATAACCCCGACATACCAATAATGCCACACATGGCCACATAATAGCACTTAAGCAAAAATACTTCAATTAAAACTTGACAAGTAAGGGAAAATGAATTACCTGAAGGTGTAGGGAATAAGTGAGGATGCTTCCTCAACATATCCTCCTCCGCTTCCCAAGTCATCTCCTCCCTGTTATCATTCCGCCACAAGACTTTGACGGAAGCCACATCTTTGTCCTTGATCGCTCGACACAGCGATCGAGTATCGCTATGGGACTCTCCTCATACGATAACCCCTCTATCACCTGGACCTCACTAGCTGGGAAGACTCTCGATGGATCTCCGATACACTTCCGCAACATAGAAACATGGAAGACCGGATGTACCGCCTCTAACTCTGATGGCAGATCCAACTCATAGGCAACCTTGCGTACTCTACGGATGATCTGGTAGGGCCCAATGTACCTTGGGCTAAGTTTCCCCTTCTTTCCGAATCTCATCACACCCTTCATGGGCGATACCTTCAAGACTCCAATCGTCTACGAAACTCCAAATGTCGACGCCGACATTATCTGCATAAGACTTGCCGACTCAGTCGCTAATACCTCTCCCGGAAAAGCTTCACCTTATCCATGACCAATCAAGTGCGCCAACTAATCGCACCTCGCCCGCCGAACCAACCAATCGGCGACCTACATTTCCGCCATACAAAGCCTCGTATGGCGCCATCCAGTATACTAGAATGGTAGCCGTTGTTATAAGCTGAAACTCCACAAGAGGCAAATGATCCTCCTACTACCCTCGAAATCAATCACAAAGCTCACGCAGATATCCTCGTTGTCCGGATAGCACGCCTGCCGCCCGTCACCGAGGATGAAACGTTGTACTGAGACTCACCTGTGACCCTAATCCCTTCCGGAAAGACCTCCAGAAGTTATCCGTAAACTGGGCTCCTCTGTCCGATATAATCGATATAGGGACTCCGTGCAGTCTCACAATCTCTCTGATATACAATCTGGCATAATCCTCAGACGAATACGTAGTCCTGACTGGAAGAAAGTGGGCTAATTTCGTCAGCCTGTCAACAATAACCCAGATGGAATCATACTTCCTCTGAGTACGATGTAACCCTGTAACAAAGTCCATGTTGATCACCTCCCACTTCCATGTCGGAATATCAATAGCCCACCGGGCTTTCGGTGCTCAACCTTGACCTGCTGGCATTTAAGACACTGTGCGACAAAACCTGCCACGTCCCTCTTCAGGCCATCCCACCAATACATACATCTGAGGTCATGGTACATCTTAGTCGACCCCGGATGAATAGAATAACGAGCACTGTGTGCCTCCCCCAGAATCTGCTGACGAAGTCCTGCCACATCGGGAACACACAATCGGCCCTCAAATCTTAGCACCCCATCAGGCGCTACCTCAAATAGACTCTTCTCTTCCTGAAGAGATGCACCGGGTTTTAATATAATGGCCACTTTTAAGCGGACCATCATCAAAACCCAATGTGAAGCATTTAATATTCCTTTATCAGCATCTACTTGGACAACCAATATTTTTAACAAAATAAGCTACATAAGGAATCATTTTTGTAAGTACAAAAGTTTATGACATCCATAAAGATATGAACATATTTTTACTATTGATGCACTTTATGGTCTTTTATGGAATTGAAGAAGATATTTTAGGGATAAAGTTCTCACATTTCACACCTAGAAGAGCACTTGATGCTTCTCCAATTATTATCTTCCCTAATCATGCAAAGCGCCTCTCTTCTTTCACCTTTTGCAGCTCCTCAATACTCTTTCTTTCTATGTCAAAGTATTCTTATTTCACTTTATGTTTCTATTCTTTCTTCCATGATTCTTCATATAACCGCACCCTTACAACTCTTGTCATTTTCCAGAGCTTTCTGTATCAAGTTATGTTTAGCTCAGTGCATGTATATTGAACAGAGAAAAGAGAAGAAGAAATGGAAGAGAGGGAATATTTGTTTCATGAAAGGAGAAACTTTAAGGAAACTAAGGGTGGTCGAGTTATCACATTACATAAATTTGACGTCTTTGCACAGTTTGTAGGGGACCTAAACGGTGTGTGTAAATGCATGTTTGTATATGACTTCGACCGCGATCAATCAACCAACATTTATTCTAGACCTTAGTGGCTTTCAATTGCTGAGTACGTTTTCATTTTCTGACTATAATTCTTCTTTCCTTTTTATATCTGGTACACGAAGAATTTTTTAAATTTTCACTTACCCAAGTATATTAATTGTTCTTTTTCATTTCTTCTGTGTAGGTGTTTGACTGAACACATTCATATCTGGAAAATATTATTTCTTTCTTTTTTTCCTTTTGAGGCTTAATTTTCGTAATTCAAGAGTATTACTATACTATTTGCAAAATTTTGAAATTTTTGTTCCAATGAAAAAAATTACTACCAAGAATGAAAGTATTTTCACTATTTAAGTTGTTTCTAAAAATCACCACAGGATATGAAATAGTGGATGTCGCTTGTTCTTTCCTTAATCAAATCACCGTTTTAAATTATAGGTAAGAAAAAAATCCTTGGTTGGAAAATGTTTCTCCAAATGGACCCTACGCAGTGTGAATCTGGATTAGTCTCTTAAAAGGGGAATTTGCACAAATGTCTCTATTTCGGGTGGTCTTTAATTTTTGCCCCTCAAATTTATTGTCTTTAATTTTTGCCCTTCAATACTTTTGACATGGCATAAACTAATTTTTTTCCGGCATAATTAGTGTTTACTTTCAACATATGTATCATAACACAAGTTATGTCATGTTACACCCCGAAATTTCAGGACATGTTTATAAGAACGTACGTAAAAACTAAAAAATGTTAAGATTTGAGACTAGTAAAAATTTATCGGAATTATGGAAATGTCGGAAAACGAAGTATTGCGACGAACGGGAGGGTGACACGTGTCACCCCCCCTTAGATGGTCATGGTCGAATGGACCATGGGCTTTATGGTCATTTGACCAAGGTAAAGATGAGAAAGTCTTGTTAGGCTAAGCTTGATAATATTGACTAAGTCAAAGGGGCCACTTGGCTAGATCTTTTAGTGAAATACATCCAAGCCACTCATATGTTCTAATCTTGACCCTCCATAGTATTATATATGCATACTACTAGCAAGACAAGTTCCCACACTTAGTAAAATTTTCAAGAAACTTGTTCTTCACTAATGTTGCTCTCGGGTTCACTAGGGTTCCAATAAGAAAGATCTTCGTTTGTTGTTCAATAATCTCCACACTTTAAACCAAGGTTCCTAACGGTATTGTAAGAGTATCTCAATAGAAAGATCCCGGAAAAGTGTCGTTTTTTGCATTAGTCGCAAGGTGAAAACCTAAGTCGTTTTCATAGGTTTGGATTGGAAAGTAAAGAAAAGTTGTTTGTGATCTTCTAAGGGCTTCAAGTGGCGGATTGGAGTATCAAGGAGAGGCTCTAAGTTGCCAGGGAGCGACTTCGGATCTTGAAGTTGGATTAAGGCTCGTCAAGGTAACAATCTTGTTCTCTTAAGTGTTATAAGATTACATATTGTTGTAGCCTTACATTTTAACTAGCATGAAGTATATGTATTGAAGATTGATAAGTGTTATGGATATTGAAAGCCTAAATCCGAAATGACCTTGTTAGCCATTTGAAATTGAAATACAAATTGGTCGATACTTAGAATCGTCGCATGTTATTTACTTAAAGATTGTAGTTGTTATAATCGATTGCGACTTTATAACATGTTATACTAAACAACTTGGATTGAAAAGGAATTGGAAAAGATGATATGTTGTTGCACCTATTAGCCGAGAATGACATGGAATTATTGGATTGTTTTGTATTATTGTGGGGCAGAATTTTACACGTCCTATTAGGCGTGTAATCCCCTTTTGTTAGCTACATTGTTGAGCCTTAAATGTGGCGTGTTTGGTTATTGAATTAGGGTCTTGAAAAAGGTGGAAAAGTACGTAGAAACAAAGGAAGTGATGTCCGATTTTCCGTAGAATTTGGTGGCTTTACACTTAGAATATTCTACGTTTGAAGCTAGAAGTTAATAGACGTATTATGGCCATTATAGGGTTGAAGTACTACGTATAGTGTATTCTACTTAAGGGATGGAATAGCTATCAAGGTTGAGGTACTTTGGAGCATTTTGCTACTTGTCGATAATCGTCGCGAGGTATGTGAACCTCTTCCTTCTTTGGCATGACTATGTATGGAATATACATGTGGTATTATTTCATGTTTCCTTCTACTCTTAGAAGTTAAGAGGTATGTATGTTGATTTACTCTATGTAAATGTTATGTCTAAGTTATCCTAAGTTCTTACCAAGTCTTATGGGGGGGGGGGATGTTGGTAAGAGTCGTTAGAAAGTATTTGGAGTCGAGTTGACTTTGCTAATATACTGCACGAATGAGAATAAGTATCGAACAAGCCATTGCAGCGTTAATAAAAGAAAATGTATCGACAATCAATTAAATTAAAATGAGTAGAATCCTCAATCTGCATAGAAGCTAAGATAAGACAAAATTGTATTACATTTTCTAGATCATGACTATTTTAATAAGATCGTTATAAACAAGTATAACCTATTCACAACGCACAAACGTATATGTTACTTAATTTAAAAAGTTTACGTTATGAAGTTTTAAGACTATGAACCTTAAATTCTTAAAAGGTTAAGAGACTTTATTTTTCAAGTTATGGGACTTGATTCTTAAAGGAAGAAATAGCTTGGTTTAAAAGTATAGAATACTTGATTTGGAAAGTATTGATTTCTTGACATTCTAAAGATAAGAAGACTTGATTTCTAAAGTAAGAAACTTGATTTCTAAAAGATAAGAGACTTGAAGTATTTTAAAAGTTATGCAACTTGATTTGAAAATATAAGTCTCTCGGTTAAAAAAAAGAATGAATTTGTCTAAACCATAAAGAGTTATAACGGCTTTATGGGAAGTTAGTTATAATGACTTTATGGAAGGTTAAGAGAGTTGTCTATTTTTTATTAATAGGCATGAGTTGCCTAGGTTGGAAAATTGGAAGTTACTTGGTTTCAAAGTCTTGAAATGAATTTCTAAAGGTTTAGTAACTTAATTTGAATAATAGACATGCCTTGATACTACGGGTGTTAGTATCTTGGGGTTTTATAAGAAAATGAGTCTTTTGAAAAGAATGGAAGTACGTAGTACTTTGGGTTAAATTCTCGGGTTTTTATGTGAAACGAAAAGTGCCTTGAGTATATAAAATGAAAGTCTACAGATTTTATGAACTTGCCTATGCTTGCTTGTGATAGCCTTGAGTGCAAGTATTATATGTTTCTGTATCGTGACTCTCGGTTGGAGGAAGTATCTTGTTGTGAATTTACTTGGGCGTCACAAGCGATGGCGTAGGCTTCCACGGGTATGCTTCCATTGTGATTGATCCTTGGACATGCTTATACGATGTGGGATTCCGGGGCATGCGACCAGGATGCGGGTTAGATTCCCGGATTGTTTTTATTACTCCTTGGACATGCTTATACGATGAGGGATTCCGGGGCATGCGACCAGGAGGCGGGTTAGATTCGGTTGTTTATTACCCGTGGCCATGCTTATACGATGAGGATTCGGAGCACGCGACCGTATTATATACGATTATTACTCCGTGGACTAGCTTCGCCATGAAGACATGTACCGAGATGAAGGATTCCACGGGCATGTCATATACGATTATTACCCGTGGATTAGCTCTCCATGAAGTCATGTGCGAGATGAGGATTCACGGGCATGAGATATATATATATATATATTGTATATGTGTCTGTAAATGATGAGTAGGATGCCACGGGCGCGTCACATGGTTATATTTTACACTTGCGGCTATCGGCAGTGATAGGGGATTCCACGGGCAGGGGATATATATATATATATATATATATATGTATTGTATGTGTGTACAAGCGATGAGTAGAGATGCCTGCGCGTCACGTGGTTATATTCTTCATTTATACATCGGCGGTGATTGGGGATTTCAGACGCGCTTTGATATTTGTGGGCTTGAGACCACTATGTATTGTGTGATGATATTTGAGGGCTTGTGTCGATAGCTCGGTGTGACTATTGTTCATGTGTTGAAATAGTGCATAAGGTAAAATGACTTTCATTACTTTCCGGCAAGGCATAAGTGCTGTTATTTTGGTTATCATCGTGTCTCCAGTTTATTATAGTATTATGATTTCATTCTGATATTTTATCGACCTCGTTCGGGGTTGCGTTCATGCGCGAGTTGAGGTACATAGCTTGCTGATCCGCACTCTTGAGATCACTGTTCAGTTCTTGGAAAGCTCCATTTCTCCGGAGGCTTTGTCTTTTGGTACGGTTCCCTGAGGTTGTAGGTTTATGTACATTCAGGGGTATGGCGGGGCCCTGTCCATCACAATTGTTATGTCAAAACTCTTAGAGGTCTGTAGTCATATCTTGTGGATTGGGTTGTGTAAAAAAAAAAGGAGGTAACTGCTTTCGGTTTTACATAGTTATATGTATCCAGGAAGGTAGCCTTATCGGGATTATTTATTTTTTGTTAAGTTATGTATGTTTCGCTGATTATCTCTGACGTACCTGGGCACCAGTCGCGGGCCCGGGGTTGGGTCGTGACAAAAGTGGTATCAGAGCAGTTAGTCCTCGGAAAGTGTCTACAGACCGTATCTAGTAGAGTCTTGATTATCGGTGTGTTGTGCACCACATCAATAATCAGGAGGTTGCAGGACATTTAGGATTAGTTTTCATTCTTCTCTCTCTGAGATCGTGCAGTAGAGCTGTCATAGTAGGTTGAATCCTCTCTGACCTATTCTTGTGTATCAGTTATGCTTCCACGGAAGGCGACCAGGGCCCAGAAGAGCAAGGCATCAACAGGATAGGATAGTGGTCCACAGAGGGTGGTTACGACTCGAGCCCAGTTATGCACGAGGTTGTGGCTCGGTGCAAGTTCGATTCTGCATTGTATTAGAGGCGAGAAACCGCATGACTCACGAGGTTCCGATACGAGCCTCCATTTCTGCGGCCAGGCGAGTTTAGAGATTATAGAGGAAGATCGGTTATTGACTAACATAGTGGTAGGCGTGCGTGGCAGAGCGAGTAGCTAACCACAAGTGGCCAGTTTAAGGATTCGGGATTTTATGGGTTGTAATCCACCCGAGTTCCATGGTTCGAGATCTGAGGATGATCCTCAGTTGTTCGTTCGACAGATAAAGCGGACTATGCAGGTTCTTAGGGCCTCGGAGACAGAGTCAGTTGTGTTAGATTTTTACCGGTTACGCGATATTGCGTTGAACTGGTTTGAGTTATGGGAGCTGTCTAGAGGTGTGGGTGCTCTTCCAGCTGTTTGGGATGAGTTCACAGAGGCCTTCCTTGTTCACTTCTTGCCTCCTGAGATGAGGAGATCCCGCGTGGATAGATTCTTGACATTGAGACAGAATAAGAGGAATATCAGAGAGTACAACCTGGAGTTTGACTCGTTGGCCAGATATGCGATCACTATTGTGGCTGACATGGCGGACCGAGTACACCGCTATGTGATGGGGCTAGACCGTTATATGATTACTGCATGCCTAGAAGTGGCCCTTCAGCCAGGTATGGATATTGCCAGGATGCAGGCTTATGCACAAGGGATCGAGGACAGAGAGAGGACTGGGCCAGACATGATCCCACCAAGAGGCGGGGCGAGGTTTCGTGGTAACTTTCGAGGTGGACAACCTAAACAGCAGGTTAGGTCTACATTTCAACCGACACAGAGTGCTCCTTCCCGGTCTTCTGGCCGGAGGTTTGATCGCCGGGGATATTCGGGAGCAGGTCAGGGCAGCAGGTTCACAGATGTTCGAGGATAGTATCCAGGGTGTTACACCCCAAAAATTCCAGGATATGTTTATAAGAACGTACGTAAGAACTAAAAAATGTTAAGATTTGAGACGAGTAAAAATTTATCGAAATTTTGGAATTTGTCGGAAAATGAAATATTGCAACTAACGGGAGGGCGACACGTGTCACCCCCTTACTTGGTCTTGGACGAAAATACATGGATAAAATGGTCATTTGACCATAATTGAAGATGACCAAGTCTTGCTAAAGATTGAGCTTGATATTATTGACTAAGTCAAAGGCCACTTGGGCTTGATCCTTGTGAAATGCATCCAAGCCACCCATTTATTTTAATCTTAACCCTTCCTTGTGCTATATAAGCTTACTAGTAGCAAGACTAGTTCCCACACTTAGTCATATTTCAAGAAAATTTGAAGAAAACTCTAGGGAGCTCTCGGGTTTGGAGGGTTCAAGAGAGGAAATTTTTTCGTTTGTTGTCCAATAAGCTTCACACTTTAAACCAAGGTTCCTAAGGGTATTGTAAGGGTATATCAATAGAAAGATCCCGGAAAAGTGGCGTTTTCGTATTAGTCGCAAGACGAAAACCTAATGAGTTCTTCAACTTTGAAGTTGGAACTTGAAGAGGAGTTCTTCATAAGCTTCTAAGGGTTGCTTGGAGTGGATTGGGACGTCGAAATGAGGAGCTAAAGTTGTTAAGGATCGACTTGTAATCTTGGATCATATTTGGGCTAAATGAGGTAATCATCTTCGTCTTACTTTTGTAATTGAAGATTCCATGTTATGATAAGTTAGAAATGATCATGTGATATGTGTTATGAAGATTGATAAGTGTTATGGAAGTTTAGAAGCTCAAATTTGAAAATGACAAGTTGAGTCATTTGAAATTGAATTACAATTTGGTCGATAATTAGAATCGTCGCATATTACCTACTTGAAGATTGTAGTAGTTATAATCAATTGCGGCTTGATAACATGTTATACTAAACAACTTGAATTGAAAAGGGAATTCGAAAGGTTGATATGTTGTTACACCTTTGGCCGAATTGACAATGTATTTTTGGACTAGTTTGTTATCAATTGTGGGGCGGAATTTTACACGTCTTGTAGGCGTGTAATCCCCTATTGTTAACTTCATTGTTAAGCCTTAAATGTGGCGTGTTTGGTTATTGAATTCAGGCCTTGAAAAAGGTGGAAAAGTATGTAGAAACAAAGGAAGTGCTGTCCGATTTTCCGTAAGAATTTAGTGACTTTGCACTTAGAATATTCTATGTTGAAGCTAGAGGTTAATAAACGTATTATGGTCATTATAGGTTGACATACTACGTACGGCATATTGTACTTGGCAAGTGGATTGAACCGAAGAGGTATGTGAAACTTTCTTATCTCTTGAGCATGAATAAGTTGTAAATGTATAAATGCGGTGAGCGTCGAGATTTTGACGAGTCTAGTCCATTTGATATCCTTGGTTTATCTTAGGAATGTTCAAGTTGGTTGAGTTAGGAAATTAACTCACTTCTTTAAAAATACTAAGGATATCTTGGTTTTTAAAAGTTAAGAGACTTTAAGTATTTCGAAAGTATATGATACATGTTTCGTTTGGAAAGTTTAAGTCTCTTGGTTATAAAGAAGAATGTAAGTTTCTAAAGTATAAAACTAGTATAACGGCTTTATGGGAAGTTGGTTATAATAGCTTTATGAAAAGTTAACAAGGGTGATTTACTCTAAGTAGTTTATGTATGATAAACGACTTGAAATAATGAAAGGCAAATTGATTTAAAGGAATCAATTGCTTAAGGTTTTAAAAGAAAGAAGTCGCTTGATTTAGAAGCCTATAAATGTATTTCTAAAAGGTATTGTGACTTGTCTTGAAAAGTAGTTATGACTTGATACTACGGTTATTAGTATCTTGGAAGTTTTATGTGAAAAAGAGTCATTTTAATAGAATAGAAGTACGTAGTACTTTGGGTTAAATTCCCGGATTTTCATAAAGACATGTTAGTGCCTTAAGTAAACTAAAAAATGAGAGTGTATATGCACAAGACTAATAAGAAGTTAGGGGATTTCTTAACTTGCTTATATTATGTATGATAAGCCGGTAATGCTTAGGTTATGTATGATAAGCCGGTAGTGCTTATGTTATGTATGATAGCCGGTTTGTGCTAGTGATATATTATTCATTACGGGGTCATTCCCCGGGTTTGTGGCATTTGCATATTCCGTGGATTTGCTACCCATGATGCGAGGAATACCTCATGCGGGTCCGTAAGGGCTTATGCGGGTGAAATAGTCCCATGCGGGGCGGACCAGTCCTATGCGAGGAATACCACGCGGTCTACACGACCTATGCGGGCGGATACAGTCTATGGGAGGAATACCTCATGCGGGTCCACACGACCCTTGCGGGTGAAATAGTCCAGGAGTAGGATTGCTTAATGATACTGCGGGCGGGTGGCCCTGCTTTGATCATGAGCCTCCTATTTTTATGCAGCAAATTATACTCTTGTTTACTCTCATTGTTAGTAAGGCACAGTGTACTGTTATTGAGTTATCATACATGTCTCCATCTTTAGTTTAGACTTATGATTTCACTACAGTATTTTCAGTTTCACATATTTGGTACATGTTGTACTGACCTCCTTCGGGGGGCTGCGTTCATGCCGCAGGTAGAGTATAGTAGGTTGTTGATCCTCACTCTTAGGATCACTGTTCAGCTGTTGAGAAGCTCCATTACTCCGGAGGCTTATCCTTAGTACAAAACTCTGGTATGGTAGGTTGTTGTATATTCAGGGGTATGGCGGGGCCCTGTCCCGCCACAGTTGTTAATCTTAGAGGTCTGTAGTCACAGTGGTAGATTGGGTTTGCAAGAACAAATATGTACCGTTTTAATTTTGTATTATGTATATGTTACGAAAGGCGGCCTTATCGGCTAGCCGGTTGATGTCTATTGTCTAAACATGATTTTTATTTTGGGAGTTGTGTATGTTCCGCTGCTATTCTCTGATGTATACCTGAAAGGGGTGCCCAGGTAGGGCACCAGTCGCGGGCCCGGGGTCGGGTCGTGACAAAAGTGGTATCAGAGCAGTTAGTCCTCGGAAAGTGTCTACAGACCGTGTCTAGTAGAGTCTTGGTTATTGGTGTGTTGTGCACCACATCTATAACCAGGAAGCTGCAGGACATTTAGGATTGGTTTCCATTCTTCTCACTCTGAGATCGTGCGATAAAGCTATGTTGTTAGGGTCGTCTCTCCCTAACGAGTTATGTTTATTGCAGCTACGAGAAAAGCAGCAGTGACCCAGAAAAGATTATGTGGATTGCGTATCCAGGTTGGTAATGTTTGTAGTATAGTTGGTATTGTGACATACATCTATACGGATTTTGTATGAGGGTCGAACGCGTGTTGCCTAGAATGGTTTTAGGTTACCAGGATTTGGTAAGGACTAAATAAATACCGGGAAGGTATGAAACAATTTAATGAACTCTCATCAAGGTTTTGCGTACTAATTTGAGATAATTAGAAAACGATGAGCTGCCTGATACGGTAGTGAACCCTTAAGAAGTCATAATTAAGGAGCGTTGTTCTTCAACGCTGTTCTTCTGGAACTCCTTTTCCAAACGGGGAATCATCCCAGCAAAGGCTCGTAGCCACTACAAAGCAGTTGAACCATGGCAAGTTCCCTATTCATTAAAGAAAAGACTTGGACAACCGGCCTAGATCAGATTCATTCTTTTGGGGAATTAACCACGGTGGTATGTTTGCCTCGCTAGACCAGCCCTTTTTTTCTTTGGATTGGACCAAACCCAGGGCGGGGAAGGAACCAGGCATTACTATCTATCGATAGGCGAGAACAGACTGCGCTTAATGGAATGCTATGTTAATATATTAAGCTACGTGGTATGATTAAGGGAATGGTACGGGTGAGATCCGTATGGAGTAAATATGGTTGTTATGATCAAGACAACACGATTATGGTATTACGAGTTATTGTACCGTTCTGAGGGGGTGATAAGGTAGGCTTGGAGCATGGAAATTGCGAGCCTAAGAATTATTGATAACCGCCGAGACCTTAGGTATATAAGGCCTTCTCGGGGAGTAAAAATTTAAGTCAGACCAAGGATAAGAGCTAAGTACGACGCCGAGTCGGGTTGAGGACCTATTAAGGTCGCCCATAGCCTGAAATGGAATGGGATCCGTTGATAGTAGTCCCGCTACGTGACAGGGTCACGAGGGTGCAAGACCCAAGTCTAGTTAATCGTTTTATGGGTTCGTGAACGCATTCCACCGGAACCAGGTTGTAAGAGCCAGAATGGGCCTTATATTGTTTAAATTAGTAACTCCAAAGATTGGAGGCTAGCTTTATTATGGAAGTTATTGTTATACCCCGTATTTCCAAAGTATGTACGTGAGGGCGTACGTACAAAAAGTTTAAGCCTTAAGTAGGCAAAGTGGCGAAATTTGTGCACAACTAGCGAAAAGAGTCGTTTTCCGACGAAACGTTTTCCGGACTTTGCGAAGGGAAAAATACGGCTATGCCATTTATAATTTTTGCGGATTTTTCCGAGAGATGAAATATTTTGGACCAACGAGAGGGTGACAAGTGTCACCCTCAAGTGGACGTGAAAGTGGGACGAAACTTGGGCGGTTTGCCTTGGTTATTTTGTCAAGTAGTTGGTAGGATATTTTGTGTAGTTGATGAGCAAGTGGGACCCACAAACACATGTCCAAATCCCCACCCTACACTTGCCTACCACTTGGCTTGATCTTGGCCCTTGAATGTCCTATAAATACCCCCTTAGTTGAAGACTTATTCTTCATCCACACTTGTGAAATTCCAAGGAAAATACTCCCTCCCCTTTGTGTAGTTTTTCGTCCAAAGCCCCTCCCCTTGTGAGCCTTGCCGAGAGTACCCCACCCCCCCTTGCCTAGTTGTTTTCGTATAATACACCCCCCCTTGGTAGAAAAGTATTCTCCAAGTATTGTTACTATTCCCAAATACCTTGGCCCAAATACCTTGTAGTATTCCAAGGTTACACCTATACTAAAAGCCCAGAAATACTATTATACTTCCATTCAGTCACAAAAACAAAACCCTAAGAAAATCTTCATAGCCGGTTGAAGTATTAAGAAGAAGTTGCGTAGAACTTCTAAGGGTTGTTTGGAGCGGGTTGGAGCGCACGGAGTAGGAGCTTAACGTTGCTCAGGATCGACATTTAACTTGGATAATTTTGGGCTTATCGAGGTAAATAACCCTATCCTTCTAGTGTAATTGGAAATTACATACTGTAGTAGTATAGAAATGAGTATAAGATATAGAAGGATATTACAGAAGAGAATTGAACTGTAATAGAAGGATATTACAGAAAAGGAATTGAACTGAAATCACATCAGAAGAATATTAAAGAAGAAGACTGAACTGTACTTACATAGGACTGTATTTACAGTAGAATTGTATAGTTTGACGGGTAGGGAAGTGCTGCCCAATTTTCCATAGATTAAAGGAATCTGTATCTAGAAATGTTTTGCAGAATAGTCTAGACGTTGATAGACTTGTATGACCGTTATAGGTTGAAGTACTGCAAGTAGCGTATTCTACTCGAAGGGTGGAAAGGGCTAGCCGGATTACAATACTTTGGAGCTATTTGCTTATAGTCGATAATCGTCGCGAGGTATGTGATTCTTCCTATACTCTTGAGCATGATATTTTTAAAAGAATATATATATAGTACGGTGAGCGACGTGTTAAGCGAGCGTAGTTATGCAATGTCTTTTGACTTAAGCCTGAATAATAAGAATCTTGAAGTATTTCAAAAGAGTTAAGAAACCTTTTTGAAAGAAGAGTAACATTTGGTTTTAAAAGTTTTAAAAGCTTAAGAGTTATACTAGCTTTATGGGAAGTTAGGTATAACGACTTAAGAGTAATAAAAGGAATGGTTTATTGATTTTTTAAAAGTTAAGAGACTTGATCTCAAAAGATAAGAGACTTGACTTAATTAAGTTAATATGAATTTTGTTAAAAAGCGTGAAACCTCATGCGTGAGTAATGAGTACTTGGTTTGTAAAAGGAATAATGTTTTACTGATTTCGGAAATGAGAATAAGTATCGAACAAACCACAACAGCGTTAATAAAGGGGAATGTAATAACTAATAAAGTATTACTAAAACCAGTAGAAACCTCCATCTGCATAGAAGCTAAGATGAGACAAAATGATATTACATTTCCTAGATCATGGCTGCTTTAATAAGATTGTTATGAACAAGAATAACCTACTCACACATAAGGCATATATTACTCAACTGTTTTTAAAAAGAGAATCATGTTCTTAAATGATTAAGACTATGAACCATGAAATCTTTCGGAAATAAGAGATGTGAATATTTGAAGTTAGGCAAACTTGAACTTTTGAAAAAGAATGTTGTTACTTGACTTTAAGAAGGAAAGTGTTTTGGTTTAACAAGAAGGGCATAATATTACCTTAGTTGTTTTAAAGGGAAAATATGGTATTATCTTAATCTGTCTTAAATGAACGTTTAAATGTTATGGTCACTCGACTACCGCGTTCATGAGATGAACCGGGAATGTATTTCACTCGACTACCGCGTTCATGAGATGAACCGGGAATGTATTTCACTCGACTACCGCGTTCATGAGATGAACCGGGAATGTATTTCACTCGACTACCGCGTTCATGGGATGAACCGGGAATGTATTTCACTCGACTACCGCGTTCATGGGATGAACCGGGAATGTATTTCACCACGATACCGAGTCCATGAGATGGACCTGCAATGTATTTCATGCGACACCGCGTTCATGGGATGAACCGGGAATGTATACCACCTGATTTGATACCGAGTCCATGAGATGGACCGGGAATGTATTCCATACGATTTCACCTCGAGTCCATGAGATGGGCGAGACATATTACGTATCACATAACTAATACCTAGACTGCCGGCAGTGAGGAAGGAGTTCCACGGGCATGAGGGATGACTTTGAGGGCGTGAGTCCCGGACTTGACATGACTGCTTTTATGTTATGAACTGTAGTTTTGCTATCATACATGTCTCCTGCTTTATATAGACTACTATGATTTCATTTACTTGATTTGATTTCACTTGGTACTGTTACCGACCTCCTTCGGGGCTGCGTTCACGCCGCAGGTAGGTACACCGGTTGTTGATCCTCGCTCATGGGATCACGTCAAGCGTATTAGGAAGCTCCGTTTCTCGGAGGCTTATCTTTTGGTATGTTTACAGAGTTGTAGGTTACGTATATTGAGGGTATGGCGGGCCTGTCCGTCATAGGTGTTGTTACATTCTTAGTGCATGTAATGTTGTTGTGGCGGGGTTTGTAAAAGGATGTAGCTGTTCAAAATTTATGTATATACGCAGAGGCAACTGCTTTTGGTTGGCGGTTTATTATCTTATCTCTTGTTTCATATCGTATGTTTTATATTCCGTGATTTCTCGATGTATGACTACTTGGGTGCGGGTAAGGCACGATCCAGCCCCGAATCGGTCGTGACAAAAGTGGTATCGAGCGATTAATCCTCGAAAGTGTCTGAGCCGTGTCAGTAGTCTTGATTATCGGTGTGTTGTGCACCACATCTATGTCGAGAGGTCGCAAGACATTTAGGATTGGTTTCCATTCTTCTCATTATGAGATCGTGCCTTAGAGCTGTGTTATAAGTTGGAACCCTCTGACGCATTTCATTTTTACCAGTTATGCCTCTGCGCAAGACAACCCGGGCCCAGATGGAAAAGGCAAAGGGGAGGCGCTAGTAGATCTGAGGAGTGCGGCGCGAGCCCGATCATTACGATATAGTGCTTGACGGCGAGTTTTGCGACCCAGCCTCAAAGAAGCGAGAGCCGCATGGCTGCTGAGACCACAACACCGAGCCTCGGTCCCCACTGGAGCAGAGGAGATGGGTTACAAAGAGATGGCCCAGTTATTGGCCAGGATCGTGGCCAGACATGAGGATAGACTGGGCGCAGCAGTTCCAGTAGCACCCGTGCTTCACCTGAGATCGGATAGTTTGAGGCTACGGGACTTCCTGAGTTGTAGCCCGCCAGAGTTCTACGGGTCGAGGCCTGAGGATGATCCGCAGGAGTTCATTCGGCGATTCTGACGGATCGTGAAGTGATCAAGGCTTCGAGACCGAGTCGGTGGTCTTAGGTTCGCATCGGTGCGTGATCTGCGATCGGCCGTTTGATTCGTGGGAGCTCGTCACGACCGAACCGGGCCATGGTGTGCCTTACCGGGCACCCAGTAGACATACATCAGTAATCACGGAACATAAAACAAGACATGAAATATCAAGAAATGTAAACAGTTATTCGAGAAAATTTGCCTTTCGCATAATATATAAAACTTAAATCCGACGATTACATCCCTTTACAACTCGCCCACAACGATTACATGCACCTCTAAGAGTGACATGACAACAATGGCGACGGGGCCCCGCCATACCCCGAATGTAGCACCTACTAAGGCAGGGACTATACCTCGATAAGCCTCCGAGAAACGGAGCTTCCCAAACGCCGAACTGTGACCACGAGAGCTAGGATCAACGATCGGTGTACCTCGACTGCGGCATGAACGCAGCCCAAGGAGGTCGATAACAGTACGCAAGTATGAAATCGAAAATCAGTAAATGAAATCATAGTAGTCTATATAAGCAGAGACATGTATGATAACAAACTACGATTCACAATAAATATGCGATATGTCAAGTCGTGACTCACGCCTCAAAGTCATCACTCAAATATAACTATGGGTCTCACGCCCACAACATCAATCATGCGTGGAATACCTTCCTCACCGCCGTGATCTATGATATAAAAGCACCAAGAAATACACATGAACACGAGTCCCACCTGTGTCACAATAAAACTGCTGGGTAAGTACGAAGGCATAGCCGACTACTAAAACCTCTGATTACCAACAAGGTCATAAGCGTATCATGAGATCTGTCTGGCCGTCACATGATCAAAGCCGCCACTCGCCGCGATATCTAATGCGCGCGTCTAGCCTGGAACTTCCGCACTCCGATAGGCCAACCTCGTAGGCCCGCATGAGGTATTCCCGCGTCGAGGGTAGCTACTCCGGCATCCGCTGACTCGCGATCTGCGTGGCCACATAGACCGCGTGACCATAAAGGCCGCACACTAACACGAGCTCGTAGCTCGCATAGGCCCTCAGACCCGCGTGAGGTATTCTCGAATCATAGGTCACATGGACTGCTCGAGTCTACCGCGTCGGAGGGCAACCTCCGAGATTATGTCAAGGTGAGTGGTACAATACCAACATAACGGCTGATAGTTAAACAACTTAAGCGCAATCGAGGGAAAACCCCTTTACACAAACATCACAAGATACTAACACACGTATCATCCTAACATGTTTACTTATTAAACCAACAAGAAAGTATTACAAGGCTATCACAAACCAACACAATCAAGTTATTCACACAAGATACTTTCTACTTTATGTTAAACAAGTTCGGGTTTTTATCCCCAAAGTACTTCATACATTAACTCTTTAAAAGATACGTTACTTTCACAAAAGTCACACAATACAGTAGTATAAAAATAGAGTGACTATCTTTTAAGTAAACCAAAGTACTTCCCTTTGTAAAATCAAGTAACAACATTATTTTCCAAACGTTCAAGTTTGCCTAATTTCAAATGTTCAAGTTTCTCATTTTTCGAAAGGTTTCGTAGTTCATAGTTTTAATCCATTAAAACAATTTGAGAAACATATACCTTATGTGTGAGTAGGTTATTCTTGTTCATAACAATCTTATTACAGCAGCCATGATCTAGGAAATGTAATATCATTTTGTCTCATCTTAGCTTCTATGCAGATGGAAGTTTCTACTGGTTTTAATAATACTTTATTAGTCAAAACATTTCCCTTTATTAGCGCTGCTGTGGTTTGTTCGATACTTATTCTGATTTCCGAAATCAGTAAAACATTATTGCTTTTAAAAACCAAGTACTCATTTCTCACGAATGAGGTTTCACTCAAAATTCATATTAATTTAATTAAGTCAAATCTCTTATCTTTTAAGATTAAGTCTCTCAACTTCTTAAATCAATAAATCATTCTTTTATCTCTCTTAAGCCATTATACCTAACTTCCCATAAAGCTAGTATAACTCTTAAGCTTTTAAAACCAAGTATTACTCTTCTGTTAAAAATGATTCAGTATTCATTTGAAATACTTCAGATTATTCAGGCTTAAGTCAAAAGACATTGCCGTAATTATTATTCAGTTAACACACGTACGTCTACCGTACTATATATATTTTAAAATATCATGCTCAAGAGTATAGGAAGAATCACATACCTCGCGACGATTATCGACTATTAGCAAAACGCTCCACGGCTATAACCCGGCTAGCCTTGTCCACCTTTCAAGTAGCACATGCTACTCGCAGAATATTCAACCTATAAAGGTTATACGAGTCTATCAAAGTCTAGACTACTCGGCAGAATATTCTTAAGCAGTAGGTTCTCTATTTACGGAAAATCGGGCAACACTTCCCACCACAAACTTCACAAGTCTCTCAGAATACGATCCCATGTAAATCAGTTCCATTCTCTTCTTATATACTTTCTTTGTATATAACTTATACATTAATTCTTATACTTCAATAGTATGCAAACTCAACTACAAAAGGGAGACAAGATATTTACCTCGATAAGCCCATAATTATCCAAGTTTAATGTCGATCCTGAGCAACGTTTAGCTCCTACTCCGGGTGCTCCAACCCGCTCCAAACATCCCTTAGAAGTTCTACGCAACTTCTTCTTAATACTCCAACCAACTATGGAGATTTTCCTTAGGGTTTCGTTTTGTGTGAAGGAAGTATAATAGTATTTACGGCTTTCAGTATAAGTGTAACCTTGGAATACTACAAGGTATTTAGGCGAGTATTTTGGGTATAGTAACAATACTTGGAGAGTATTTCTACCAAGAGGGGGGTGTATTCTACGAGAACAACAAGGCAAGGGGTGTACCTACCAACCCCTACTAGGAGGGGGGGGGATACTCTCGGCCAAGGGGGGAGGGGGAGGCTAGGACGAGAACTCACACAAAAGGGGGAAGAGGGCTTTCAAGACTTAGAAGTTTTTAGGATAAAGAAGTCTTCAAAGGGGAGGGGTATTTATAGGGAAACCAAGGGTCATGATCTAGCCAAGTGGGGGGGCAAGTGGAGGGCCAAGATTTGCCCAAGTGCCCCCCTAGTCCCTACTCCACAATTCCCTCACAAATATCCTACCAACTATTGACTAAAGAAAAGCCAAAAAATCGTCCAACCTTGGCCCATTGTTGCCGTCCAATGAGGGTGACAAGTGTCACCCTCCCGTTGGTCCAAAATATTTCGTCTCTCGGAAAAATCCGCAAAAATTATAAATGACATAGCCGGAATTGTCCCTAGCAAGCTTTGTAAAACGTTTCGTCGAAAAACGATTCTTTTCGGTACTTGTGAACAATAATTTTCGGCCCTTGCACTTTAAGGCACAAACTTTTCTACGTACGTCCTCACGTACATACTCTGGAAATACGGGGTATAACATTGTCCCGGGGAGAGTATGCACTTCCAGCCGTATGGAGCGAGTTCTCAGGGGCATTTCTTGCACATTTCTTGCCTCCACAGATGAGAAGGGCTCGGCCGATGATTTTGACGTTGAGGCGCACCGCGACGGTTCGGGAGTACAATGTGAGTTTGACTCATTAGCTCGACGTCCCGCATTGGTAGCCGACATGGAGGACAGAGTGCACCGCTACGTCACCGGGCTTGATGACTACTTGGCAGAGGCTTGTTCGGGTGTAGCTCTTCAGCCGGGCATGGACATTGCCCGCATACAAGCTTATGCACTGGGATGTGAGGAGCGGAGAGGTCCACGGAATGACCGAGATCAGCAGAAAAGGGCCAGGACAACAGGGTCTTTTGGTAACTTTCGAGGCGGACCGCCAAAGAAGAAAGTTATGTACCTCCACGATGAGTGGTCCTCCACGCCTTCGGGATGTTCGTTATTCGAGCTGAGTCGAGCTCAGGCTTCGGTTCTGAGATATGCACGTTCTAGGCCAGATTCATGCCTCGCGCACGACGCGATGGCAAGCATCATCCCGGGGAATGTCGTCTTCTTACTGGTGCTTGTTTCACCTGCGGCCGTCAGGGACATGTGACGAGAGTCTGTGCTTATAGGAGGGGTACAAGCAGAATGACGCAGCCTACCGGGTCGGTGGCAGGATCATCGCCTTCTACAGTTATGCCTGCAGTGTGCCTATGATTAGAGCGGGCGGATGTGCAGTATATTCTTACCCCTCTAAAGACTTGTATGCGTAGATGTTATGATGAAGTGCTAAATATTATGTTCAGATATCATTATGTTAGAATTATGTTTTGAAAACATGGTTAATTAGAAGGGTAAGTTGGGGACAGGGAAATTGTGGACCTTAGAATATTACACGTACAGACCTTAGATGCGAGGCCATCTTGAGTAAAAGATTTATGTTTGTGTTGACCTTTAGCAGTGCATAGTATATGTGGGATAATTCCATGGGTTGTGTAAGATGGAAGTGGTAGCCTTGGGACTTGAATAGGTAAGATTGTTCGGATCGGGAGAACAAGTGTTTGACGCCAGCGATGGCGGGTTGAGGACGTGTGCGGGTCAACCCGTAGCCTGTTATGGGGTCGGTTCTGGTGGTCCCGCCAGGTGGTAGAATCACGAGGTGCTAGGCCCAAGTTTAGATGACCATCGTATGAGTTCGTGGATATGTTCAACCAGAATCGGATCGTGAAGGCCGGGAATGGCCTTAAAAGAGATTGAGGCTAGTAGGATGACCAAGTTTGGAGGTAGTGACTCCAGAGATGGTAGAAACTGAAGCGATGACTGAAGTATGGTACGTGTACTAGAAAGAGTTCAAGTGTTCAAAAACAGTACGGCGAGTGAGGAAAGAAGTGAACATGTGCTAAGAAAATAGAAACGATCATTTTGTTGTGAAGTGAAGATGCGAAGGGAGTATCCTTTAGACCGGGGTGGAAGCTTTTGTGATGTAGGAATGATTTCTCGTGGACTTGGGTTAAGTATTTTCGCGTATGTTGTTTTGTGGCCAGGTGTGGCGTTGGCAACTTGTTAGAGGAACTTTATCGTTATCCGTCTTGAGAAGGAACATTCAGGACGAATGTTTCTAAGGAGGGGAGAATGTTATACCCCGTATTTCCAAAGTATGTACGTGAGGGCGTACGTACAAAAAGTTTAAGCCTTAAGTAGGCAAAGTGGCGAAATTTGTGCACAACTAGCGAAAAGAGTCGTTTTCCGACGAAACGTTTTCCGGACTTTGCGAAGGGAAAAATACGGCTATGTCATTTATAATTTTTGCGGATTTTTCCGAGAGATGAAATATTTTGGACCAACGAGAGGGTGACAAGTGTCACCCTCAAGTGGACGTGAAAGTGGGACGAAACTTGGGCGGTTTTCCTTGGCTATTTTGTCAAGTAGTTGGTAGGATATTTTGTGTAGTTGATGAGCAAGTGGGACCCACAAACACATGTCCAAATCCCCACCCTACACTTGCCTACCACTTGGCTTGATCTTGGCCCTTGAATGTCCTATAAATACCCCCTTAGTTGAAGACTTATTCTTCATCCACACTTGTGAAATTCCAAGGAAAATACTCCCTCCCCTTTGTGTAGTTTTTCATCCAAAGCCCCCCCTCCCCCTTGTGAGCCTTGGCCGAGAGTACCCCACCCCCCCTTGCCTAGTTGTTTTCGTATAATACACCCCCCCTTGGTAGAAAAGTATTCTCCAAGTATTGTTACTATTCCCAAATACCTTGGCCCAAATACCTTGGCCCAAATACCTTGTAGTATTCCAAGGTTACACCTATACTAAAAGCCCAGAAATACTATTATACTTCCATTCACACAAAACAAAACCCTAAGAAAATCTTCATAATGGTTGAAGTATTAAGAAGAAGTTGCGTAGAACTTCTAAGGGTTGTTTGGAGCGGGTTGGAGCGCACGGAGTAGGAGCTTAACGTTGCTCAGGATCGACATTTAACTTGGATAATTTTGGGCTTATCGAGGTAAATAACCCTATCCTTCTAGTGTAATTGGAAATTACATCTTGTAGTAGTATAGAAATGAGTATAAGATATGAAGGATATTCTGAAGAGAATTGAATCGTAATAGAAGGATATTCTGTAAAAGGAATTGAATCGAAATCACATCGGAAGAATATTAAAGAAGAAGACCGAATCAGATCTTACATAGATTGTATTTCTGATAGAATTGTATAGTTTGACGGGTAGGGAAGTCTGCCCAATTTTCCATAGATTAAAGGAATCTGTATCTAGAAATGTTTTACAGAATAGTCTAGACGTTGATAGACTTGTATGACCGTTATAGGTTGAAGTACTGCAAGTAGCGTATTCTACTCGAAGGGTGGAAAGGGCTAGCCGGATTACAGTACTTTGGAGCTATTTGCTTATAATCGATAATCGCGAGGTATGTGATTCTTCCTATACTCTTGAGCATGATATTTTAAAAGAATATATATATAGTACGGTAGACGCGTCGTGTTAAGCGAGCGTAGTTGTACGGCAATGTCTTTTGACTTAAGCCTGAATAATAAGAATCTTGAAGTATTTCAAAAGAGTTAAGAAACCTTTTTGAAAGAAGAGTAACATTTGGTTTTAAAAGTTTTAAAAGCTTAAGAGTTATACTAGCTTTATGGGAAGTTAGGTATAACGACTTAAGAGTAATAAAAGGAATGGTTTATTGATTTTTTAAAAGTTAAGAGACTTGATCTCAAAAGATAAGAGACTTGACTTAATTAAGTTAATATGAATTTTGTTAAAAAGCGTGAAACCTCATTCGTGAGTAATGAGTACTTGGTTTGTAAAAGGAATAATGTTTTACTGATTTCGGAAATGAGAATAAGTATCGAACAAACCACAGCAGCGTTAATAAAGGGGAATGTAATAACTAATAAAGTATTACTAAAACCAGTAGAAACCTCCATCTGCATAGAAGCTAAGATGAGACAAAATGATATTACATTTCCTAGATCATGGCTGCTTTAATAAGATTGTTATGAACAAGAATAACCTACTCACACATAAGGCATATATTACTCAACTGTTTTTAAAAAGAGAATCATGTTCTTAAATGATTAAGACTATGAACTATGAAATCTTTCGGAAATAAGAGATGTGAATATTTGAAGTTAGGCAAACTTGAACTTTTGAAAAAGAATGTTGTTACTTGACTTTTAGAAGGAAAGTGTTTTGGTTTAACAAGAAGGGCATAATATTACCTTAGTTGTTTTAAAGGGAAAATATGGTATTATCTTAATCTGTCTTAAATGAACGTTTAAATGTTATGGTCACTCGACTACCACGTTCATGGGATGAACCGGGAATGTATTTCACTCGACTACCGCGTTCATGAGATGAACCGGGAATGTATTTCACTCGACTACCGCGTTCATGAGATGAACCGGGAATGTATTTCACTCGACTACCGCGTTCATGGGATGAACCGGGAATGTATTTCACTCGACTACCGCGTTCATGGGATGAACCGGGAATGTATTTCACCACGATACCGAGTCCATGAGATGGACCGGGAATGTATTTCATGCGACACCGCGTTCATGGGATGAACCGGGAATGTATACCACCTGATTTGATACCGAGTCCATGAGATGGACCGGGAATGTATTCCATACGATTTCACCTCGAGTCCATGAGATGGGCTGAGACATGTTACACGTATCACATAACTAACCTAGACTGCCGGCAGTGAGGAAGGAGTTCCACGGGCATGAGGGATGACTTTGAGGGCGTGAGTCCCGGACTTGACATGACTGCTTTTATGTTATGAACTGTAGTTTTGCTATCATACATGTCTCCTGCTTTATATAGACTACTATGATTTCATTTACGTGATTCTTCGGGCCACATACTGTTGCATCGACCTCCCCGGGGCTGCGTTCATGCCGCAGTAGAAGTACACGGTTGTTGATCCTCGCTCATAGGATCACGCCAACAGATTGGGAAGCTCCGTTTCTCGAGGCTTATCTTTTGGTATGTTTCCCGAGTTGTAGGTTCAGATATTCGTGGTATGGCGGGCCCCTGTCCGTCATAGGTGTTATTACATTCTTAGAGTGCAGAGTAATCTTGTGGGCGGGTTTGTAAAAAGGATGTAATTGTTCAAAATTTCTGATATATGCAAGAGGCAACTGCTTTTGGTTGGCGGTTTTATTATCTTATCTCTTGTTTCATATCTGTATGTTTTATATTCCGCGATTTCTACGATGTATGACTACTTGGGTGCGGGTAAGGCACGACCATCGCCCGAACGGTCGCGATGATTATGTACGTAAGTTAGTATGAGTTTGGAAGTACGAAAAGCATACGACCAGTGAAAAAGAGAGCAACCAAGTGTAAAGAAATAAGAGCCTGAATCCATGAGAACCTTCCGAGGTGACTACACCGTGAGTGTTGAGTGGTAGCTGAGCGGGTAGATAATAATTGCGAATGATACAGCCGTTGGACCACTAGCGTACATTAAGGCGCACTTCGAGGTCATTATGGGTACGGGCTAGTTGGCCTCTTGTTATGCCAACGTTTACTGCAGAGAGATCGGTTCGATTTCAGTTTTCCGGTAAGCCGGTTATCGAGTGGAAAGGAAGAGAAGTGGTGGTAACCACGGAATTATCCTTCCTTCTTTGACATAATTGTTTTAATAAGTCTGTGTGACTTGTTCATTTGAGGTAAGTTGATGCAGAAGGTAATTAATACTGGAATTTGAAGGAATTTTATGTTAAGTGCCCTTGGAGGTACTTAGAGTTGGTTTGGTGTGGCGGTCAGGGCAACAACCTTCCGGATAAGTTCAGGATAGCGCGCAAGCAAGATTAAGATAGGTACGAGTGTTGCCTGTGGAAAACAGAAGACATCTTTGGTAGGTTTTGAAAATCTACACAATTTTAAGGAGGTTCTTGATGATTAGATATTTATAGGATCGCAAGAGGACCCTTTGATTAGGGTTGTGACTCCAAGGAAAGTTTATTTATGGGAGATAAGTTCTCTCCCCCACGTAAAGGATAGTTTTACGTATTATGGGGTTGCGTGTACCCATGTTGTTATACGAAAGATATGAGACTGGTAAGGTCTTCGGTATCGTCATGCCAAGGTTACAATTTTAGATAACCGTGGGAAAAGTATTGTGTTGGGGTGATTAAGAACGACGTTACGAAATGGTCGAGGAAGTGTCGTAAGGATAAAAATGCAGGTAGTACTCATGTATGAAACTGTACGATTACGGATCAAAATAGAAATACTTTTGCTAATAATAAGCATAAGGTAAGGTTATGACCAGAATGATAAAAGAGAATACGACTATGGTTATGTAAGTTGCACGAGATATGATTACCCCAGACTAGTGTAAGACCATTAGTAAATAATGGGCAGTAAGAACACCTCGAGGAAAGGTGGTAGCATCTGTACTGACGAGAAAGATAGTAAGGAAAAACGGAGGAGTGAGGGACCCCAGGACAACTTGAAAATATCTTATAAAGGAAAGACGAGTAGACACTCGAACGATAGGAATCTTGACAAGTCATTGGATTATGTAATACCATGAATTGAGGTTGAACACCTGGCTATAAGCTCTACGAGCTGGGAGAGAATAATCGGGTTACTACTTGACGAGATCAAGGAAATCTTCTTCCCCCCCCCCCCCCCTTAATTGTGATTGACATGAAGTCTTAGCCATGAGGCAAGTAAAGGAATCAAATCTATTTGTACAAAAATGGACAAAAGACTAACTAAAAATGACTCAAAAGGTGTATATAAAATACACCGATCAAACACCCCCAAACTTAACCTTTGCTCGCCCTCGAGTAATGATCAAAAGAAAGAAATAAATACACAAGGAAAAAGAAAATAGAATGACTCAAAGACATTAATCACTTTGCTGCATCACTGTTACTTAGAAAAGCATGAATATTAGCCAAATAATATGCAGGAACATATAACATGGATTTTTAGCATTCTAAACACATCAAGCTAGATATTTCGCAAACTCACTTTAATCATGCTTAATAGAAGTAAGAATACTGAATTATGCATGTCAATTTCAAAATCCTATGGCATGTTTACTTGCTATTCTCCACTAATCATGGATACACATGTAAGAGATCTTCAGGACTTTTCAGGTAGGTAAAAATAGGCATTTAGGCTCATTTTATGTACCATAAGCTCTTTTGCTTTTCAATTCTTCCTTTTTCTTTTGATTTTCTTTCTTCACTTCATATCTATCTTTCCCCTCTTTTGTTTTGAGAGAGTGAAGTGTATTATGAATAACAGGCACCCCCAAACTTAGACTTTTGCCTATTTCTTATTACTTTTTTTATTGGGGTACATCAAAATTGTTCACTCTTTTTGTCTCTTTTTTTAACACTTTCTATTCCAATCATTTCACATTTTCACTTATGGCACAAATGTGGAATTATAGGGTGTCAAAGAAAAAGTTTAATTTTTTAGGCTCAAAGGGGCTGACTAGGGATATTTTGAATATCAGAGATAGGTAAAAGTGATAAGAAAGGGCTAACAAAGAAATGCCTGAGTCATCTCCCTAACATGCATATCCTAATTATTTCGCCTCAAATAGCAAGCAATCATACACATAGGTTAAACCATAAACAATGCACAAGTCAAGCAAGATACCCCAAATAATCTGATTTCATAAATTTCTGACATATCTAACCTAAGTGTTTAGATGGTTGCTTCTAATTCCATTACATTATTCAATCTTACTTCACTAGGCGATTCCAGTAACTACATCATGCCTGATCTTTTAAAAAAAAAATTAATGACTCAAAAATACTCAAAAATGCATAAAACAAATTAAAAGGACTCAAAAACAATAAGACGTAAGACACCCCCCAAACATAAATCACACATTGTCCCCAATGTGTGCAAGACTCAAAGAAAATAAAAGAAAACAGGACAACTTATAGACTTGGTTTAAAGTGGTGGCGGTGGATAATATTAGGAATCCCGTGAGAGGGGAAGGGCTCTGGATTTTTGATTTGGAGAAAGGACAATCGGATTGGGGCTTCTTCAAGAATTCAGATTTTTCGTCGTGGCGCCGCGGCCCTGCAACTGGCGCCGCGACGCCCAAACTTCTGTGCTCCTCTGAACTTTCTGCGCCGTGGCGCTCTGATTTGGCGACGCGGCGCTGAGCTGATTTTCTTTTGGTTTCTTTCAGTTTTCGTCCTCCAAATTTTTGGCTCTGCACCTGTCAGCACAACATATAAAAAATACCCTCCGTGAGACTGTTCTAAGTAAAAACTAAAATGCATTAAATAAAATAAAATAAAATAACCTCGGGTTGCCTCCCAGGTAGCGTTGTCTTTAACGTCTTTTAGCCGGAAGCAAGTTCATTATCGTTTTAGGGTGAGATGGGTTACTAGGCTCATATGTTCCATTTCATTTATCAAATAGGGTTTTAACCTCTGTCCGTTTACCTTGAAGGGGGCTCCCTCTCTCCCTTTTACTTCAACTGCACCATAGGGGAATGCTCTTACCACAGTGTATGGTCCTGACCAACACGATTTTAGCTTGCCTGGAAATAGCCTTAACCTTGAGTTGAATAAAAACACTTGTTGTCCTGCTTGGAAGTCTTTCGGGATCAACATCTTGTCATGCCATACTTTCGTTCGTTCCTTGTAGATCTTTGCATTCTCATAGGCGTTGTGTCTGAATTCATCCAACTCGCTCAGCTGTAGCAGCCTCTTCTGTCCTGCTACCTTGGCATCCATGTTCAGCTTCCTCATTGCCCAATAGGCTCTGTGTTCCAACTCTACTGGCAAATGACATGCTTTACCAAAAACTAACTTATGTGGTGACATTCCAATTAGGGTTTTGAATGCTGTTTTGTATGCCCACAGTGCGTCATCCAGTTTGATAGACCAATCTTTCCTTGAGCCATCCACCGTCTTTTCCAATATGCTCTTCACTTCCCTATTTGACACTTCTGCTTGCCCATTCGCTTGAGGGTGATAGGGAAGTGTGGTGCGGTGGTAGACTTCATATCGGGAAAGCAATGTATTAAGCTGCCTGTTGCAAAAATGACTTCCTTCATCACTGATGATGACCCTCGGAGTACCAAACCTTGTGAATATATTCTTTTGAAGGAATCTTTGAACAGTCTTACTATCATTTTCTTTAGTGGCTACTGCTTCTACCTATTTGGACACATAATCCACTGCCAGAAGGATATACTAATTTCCAAAGGACGACGGGAATGGACCCATGAAATCGATTCCCCACACATCAAATAGTTCTACTTCCAATATCCCATGCGAAGGCATTTCATTTCGTCTTGATATGTTCCCTGTTCATTGACAACGATCACACCTCTTCACAAAGGCGTGGGCATCCTTAAAAAGTGTTGGCCAATAGAACCCGCTTTGCAGTACCTTTGCCGCTGTTCTTGATGCCCCAAAGTGTCCACCACATTGTAGGGTGTGACAATGAGTGAGAATCTGGTGCATCTCCTCCTCTGGTATACATCGCCTGATGACTTTATCGGCACAGTGTTTGTATAACATCGGATCCTCCCAATAGTAGTGTTTTACTTCGGAGTAAAACCTCTTCACTTGTTGTCTTGTCAATCCTGGGGGTATTACCTTAGCTGCAAGAAAATTAACAAAATAAGCGTACCAAGGTAACTTAAAAACCACACTTACTTAAAACAATTGCTCATCTGGGAAGCGATCATTTATCTGCACATCCTTGGTGTTCTGGCTTTCTGTGTTCTCAAGTCTTGACAAGTGGTCTGCAACTGAGTTCTGTGTCCCCTTCTTGTCACGAATCTCCACGTCGAATTCTTGTAGTAGCAGGACCTATCGGATGAGGCGAGGTTTTGCATCCTTCTTTGTCATCAAATACTTTATGGCAGAGTAGTCAGTGTATACTATCACCTTATTCCCAATCAAGTATGGCATGAATTTCTCAAATGCATACACTATTGCTAGCAATTCT
This sequence comes from Przewalskia tangutica, assembly GCA_029844215.1. NCBI lineage: Eukaryota > Viridiplantae > Streptophyta > Magnoliopsida > Solanales > Solanaceae > Przewalskia > Przewalskia tangutica. The sequence goes on from CM056736.1 coordinate 58,550,831, forward strand.
TTTTCTGTAGTCGCGTAATTTAACTGTGCGTCATTCAGAGTCTTACTAGCATAGTAAATGGATCTAAATACCTTATCGATTCTCTGCCCAAGCACTGCCCCCACTGCATAATCACTTGCATCGCACATTAGTTCAAATGGGAGCTCCCAGTTTGGTGCAATGACTATGAGTGTTGAGATAAGCTTCTCCTTGAGTGTCTGAAAAGAGGTCATGCATTCCTTATTGAATTCAAAAGCAAGCCCCGTCATTAGCAAGGTGGAAAGGGGCTTTGAAACCTTTGAGAAATCCTTGATGAATCTTCTATAAAAACCGGCATGCCCAAGGAAACTTCTGACCCCTTTTGTTGATACTGGAGGTGGTAGATTTTCGATTACTGAAATCTTTGCTTTGTCCACCTCAATACCTTGGTTCGATATTTTGTGTCCCAGGACAATCCCTTATTTTACCATGAAATGACACTTCTCCCAGTTTAGCACAAGGTTGGATTCTTCACATCGTTTTAACACTGCTTCCAAACGCCTCAAACATTCGTCGTACGAAGCTCCAAAGACCAAGAAGTCATCCATAAAAATATCTATAGTCCTTTCCACCATGTCCGAGAAAATTGCCATCATGCACCTCTGAAAGGTCGCAGGTGCATTGCAAAGACCAAATAACATCCTTCTGAATGCAAATGTACCATAAGGGCAGGTGAATGTTGTCTTTTCCACGATCTTACGCGCTTATCGCAATCTGATGATACCCTGAGTAACCATCCAAAAAGCAGTAGTAGTTGTGCCCCGCAAGTCTATCCAACATCTGATCTAGAAATGGCAACGGGAAGTGGTCTTTTCTGGTCGCCTTGTTCAACTTGCGATAGTCAATGCAGATTCTCCACCCAGTAACTGTTCTAGAAGGAATGAGCTCGTTCCTTTCGTTGGTCACTTGTCACGACCCGACCCCGGGGCCGGGACTGGTGCCCTACCGGAGCACCCCGTTCAGGTATACATCAGAGAATAGCAGCGGAACATACATAACACATAACCTGTGGATAGTAAACATCACTGGCTGGCCGACAAGACCGCCTTTCATAGATTAAACTTAATAAAAAATAAACAGTACAACTTGTTCTTACAGCCCAAACCACAAACGTGACTACAGACCTCTAGGAAACAACTGTGGCGGGACAGGGCCCCGCCATACCCCTGAATGTACATAATACCTATAGCATCAGGGAAAACCATACCAACAAACAAGCCTTGGGAGGAATGGAACTTCTGACACCCGACCAGTGATCCTAAGAATGAGGATCCACCACCTGCTTACCCTTACCTGCGGCATGAACGCAGCCCCCGAGGAAGGGGGTCAGTACACAATATGTACTAAGTATGCGAAACTGGAAAAATACTAAAAATACCTCATAAGTCTAAATAAGTGGAGACATATATGATAATCAATTACAGAACACTGTGCCTTACTAACAATGAGAATATCAAGCATATATTGTACTGCATGAAAATCGGAAGATCATGATAAAAGCAAGGTCAGCCACCCGCAGTATCATTAAGCAATCCTATCCCTGGGACTATTTCACCCGCATGGGTCGTGTGGACCCGCATGAGGTATTCCTCGCATAGGTTGTACCTGCCCGCATGAGACTATTTCACCAGCATGAGCCCTACGGACTCGCATGAGGTATTCCTCGCATCGTGGGTAGCAAATCCACGGAATATGCAAATGCCACAACCCGGGGAACGACCCCGTAACGAATAATATACCACTAGCACAAACCAGCTATCATACATAATACAAGCAAGTTAAGAAATCCCTTAACTTCTTATTAGTCTTGTTCATATACATTCTCATTTTAGTTTACTTAAGGCACTAACATGTCTTCATGAAATCCGGGAATTTAACCCAAAGTACTATGTACTTCTACTCTTTTAAAACCTTAGGCAATTGATGCCTTAAAATCAATTTGCCTTCCATCAATTCACGTCATTTATCCTTACTTATTTTACTTGGAATAAATCTCTCTTTTCAACTTCCCATAAGGCTAATATAACCAACTTCCCATAAAGTCGTTATATTAACTTCATACAATAAGTAAATTACATTTTTCATAAATCCAAGGGACTTGTAGATTTAAAACGGAACAAATATCATATACTTAAAAACACTTCAAGTCCCTTACATTGAAAACTTAAGACATCCTTACTACTTTTAAAGAAGTGAGTAAATCCCCTAACTCCACCGACTTGGACACTTTAAAAACGAGTAAAGGATACCAAGGTCTTGTACGTCTACCGTACTATATAGGTAAAACTATTCATGCTCAAGAGATAGGAAAGTTCCACATACCTCTTCGGTCAATCCACTTGCTAAGTCCAAAATACCGCACGTAGTACGTCAACCTATAATGACCATAATACGTTTATTAATCTCTAGCTTCAACGTAGAATATTTCAAGTGCAAAGTCACTAATTTCTACGGAAAATCGGGCAGCATTTCCTTTGTTTCTACATACTTTGCCACCTTTTCAAGGTCCGAATTCAACATCCAAACGCCACTTTTAAGGCCCAACAATCCAAACAATTCAAAGGGGATTACACACCTAATCTTGGATGTGTAAAATTCTGCCCCACAATGCATACTAACTAAATCAATAAGCTAAAGGTAGTATTTTGGCTACAACATGTTCACATACTAATCTTATTCCATCCCTTCAAATCCAAATCATATTTCTTACATGCAATTTATCTAAAAACAATATTTATAACTACAAGTCCTTTCTTCTTCACATGCAACACAATAAACTAGCAAAAGAGAAAGGATTTTTACCTTAGAGCTTACCCAAAATAATCCAACAAATTCACTAGTCTCCTTTCCACAATCACCACCACAAAAACTCCTACAAGCTTGCCAACAAGTTTCCTTCTTGCCACCTTTTCCAGATTTTTCTCAAGCCTTGATTTCCTCTTGATTTTATAGAGAGAAGGGAGAGCTTTTAATTTTTAGAGAGAGAGGAGAGCTTGAAGAATGACCAAGTCTTCAAGACTTGGTCAATAAATAGGACATGCAAAATAAGATGGGGGGGGGGGGGACACTTGTCACCCTCCCATGGCCTTTTTTAAAACAAAACAATTCAGATTTTCCCCCCCAGCCTCGCAGAACCCGCCTCGGCGCCGCGACCCTGCAGCCGGCGCCGCGGCGCTGAAACCTCCGCAACCTCTCAGAACTTCCGGCGCCGTGGCCCTTCTTTCCGCGCCATGCCCCGTGGCTCACGACCAAATATTTTTACGTCCGATCACGACCGAACTTGGAACTTCCATAACTTTCTACTCCGATGTCCTATCGACGAACAGTTGGTTGCGTTGGAACCTAGACTCAACGAACTATGTACTAGGCCTTTGAAACAGCTAGGAACCCATAATGCAACTGGACATAAACTGCCTCAAAGTTGACTAAAAACCCGTCCGAAACATTCTGTCGACCTATCTTTTAAAAATTTAAATCTTAACTCCTTTCGTAGATAACCGTGGGAAAAGTGTTGGGTTGGGGTAATTAAGAACGACGTACGAATTGGTCGAGGAAGTATCGTAAAGATATAAATGCAGGTTGTACGCATGTATGAAACTGTACGATTATGAATCAAGATAGAAATCCTTTGGCTAATAATAAGCCTAAGGTAAGGATATGGCCAGAATGATAAAGAAGAATACGACTATGGTCATGTAAGTTGCACGAGATATGATTATCCCAGACTAGTGTAAAGACCATTAGTAAATAATGGGAAGTAAGAACATTTCAAGGAAATGTGGTAACACCTGGCTATTATCTCTACGAGCTGAGAGAGAATAATAGGATTGTTACTTGACGAGATCAAGGAAACCTCCCCCCTAAATTGTGATTGACAGGAAGTCTTAGCCATGGGGCAAGCAAAGGAATCAAATCTAAGTTTAGTGACCAAGTTTGGTTGCAACAGAGAAAGGGAAACAGGAACTATGATTGAGGTTAAGGATACCCAAATATTTCGCAAGAATGAGAAAGGTTTCCAGTTATTGGAAGATAAGTTGACTCGACTACAGTTCTAACTCCTCCTGAAAGACTAGGGGGTTAGGTTATTATGATAACACGTTGGGTGTTGGGCTAGGTTGTGTTCTGACGCAACCCGATGAGGATATAGCCTATGTTTTCCCGGTCGTTAGGGAAGCAGGAAAGGAAATTACGCCACTTCCGATTTAGAGCTGGCGGCAGTTAAATCATGCCTTGAAGATTTAGGGGCATGACGTATGTATAGACTTCATGTGAATATTTGTGCAGACCACAAAAGCCTCCGGTATATCTGCAGGCTGAGGCAGTAGAATTTGCGATAGCGACGGTGGTTAGAGTTATTCAAGGATTGTGATATCGATATCCTATACCACCCAGGGAAAGCCAAGACAGTTAAAGATACTCTTAGTCGCGGATCTAAGGGTAGTATGCCAGATGGGCAGCCAGATAGACTGGACGTGGTCCGTGAGATTCTTCAGTTACCGATCCTAGGGGTTCGATTATTTGTTTCCAAGGTTAATGAAGTTTAGATCCGAGAGGTTGCCGAGTCTTCCGTCGTTGAGGAGGTAAAGAGGCGACAGTATGAGGATCCAGTTATGATACAGTATCGAGATACGACTCTCCGAGAAGAGAAGAGCATGTTTGAGTAGCACCGGATGAAGTGCTGTGAAATGAGGATAGATTGTGTGTACCCGGTGCTGCAGGACTAGTCAGCAGGTTTTAGGGGAGGCATACAATGCTTATTGCTCAAATTGTTCGGGGTCGACTAAGTTGTGTCGTGACCTCAGATGTATGTATGGGTAAGATAACCGAAAAAGGGACATAGCGGAGTTTGTTGCTTAATATCCGAATTAGTAGCAGGTCATGGTTGAACACCAGAAGCCCAGTGGGCTATTACATGCGATTTAGACCCCGACTTAGACATGGGAGGTAATTAAAATGGATCTTGTTACAGGGTGGCATCGTACTCAGAGGAAGTGCGACTCCCTGGGGGGTCATGGTAAATAGGCTGAGGAAACCAGCCGTGTTCTTCCGGTTAGGACCACTTACTCGGCTGAGGTTTGTGCTAGCTTTTATAGCAGGGGGATTGTGAGACTGCACGGGGTTCCTACGTTTATGATGTTAGACAGATGAGCTCAATTACATATAACTTCTGGAGGTTTTTCAGAAGGGTTTTAGGGACACATGTGAGTCTCAGTGTTGCGTTACACCCTCAGACCGACGGACAGGCAGAGCGTACTATCCAGGCACTTGAGGATAGGTTGCGGGCCTGTGTTCTTGATTTCAGTAATAGCCGGGAGGGTTAATTGCCTCTTGTTGTGTTACGTACGATAACAGATACCCTTCCAGTATTCAGATGGCCCTGTATGAGGCCTTGTATGTAAGAAAGTGTAGATCACCGGTTGGATGGTTCGACATAGGCGAGGTTCAGTTATTTGGTCCAGACTTGATTCAGCGGGCTGTGGATAAGGCGAAGCTTATCCGGGAAAGATTATTAGTAAGCTTAGAGTCAGTAGAAGCTTTATGCAGATAACCGACGTTGACATATGGGGTTTAGCTTGACATTTTAGTATGAGTATTGTTGTGTGGCCTCGTGTGGTATTATTGGTATGTAGGGGTTGTAAAAGAAGACTATGTCGCTATCTTTAAGTTTGACTCCCGAAAGAACATTCGGGGACGAATGTTTCTAAGGGGGGAAGAATGTTACACCCCGTATTTTCGGATATGTTTATAAGAACATACGTAAGAACTCAAATGTTAAGATTTGGAGACGAGTAAAAATTTATCGGAATTATGGAATTGTCGGAAAACGAAATATTGCGACGAATGGGAAGGCGACACGTGTCACCCCCTTATTGGCCTTGGACGAATTGGGGCTTGGATATAATGGTCATTTGACCACTAATGAGATGATCAAGTCTTGCAAAGACTTTGGCTTGATAAGTTTGACTAAGTCAAGAAGTCAATAGCTTGAGATAATTGACCACATCTTGACCTTCCATTTGGATGAATCCTAGCCCTTGTTTTATTTATTTATACCACTACTAGTGCAAGACTAGTCTCCATACTTAGAAAAAATTTCAAGAGTTGAGAGAAAAACATTGTGAGGCTCACGGTTTTTAGCAAGGGTTTGAAGAGAAATTTTTCAATTGTTGTCCAATAATTCCCATACTTTAAACCAAGGTTCCTAAGAGTATTGTAAGTGTATCTCATTAGAAAGATCCCGGAAATGTGGTGTTTTCGTATTAGTCGCAAGGCGAAAAGCTAAGGAGTTATTCAACTTTGAAGATGGAACTTGAAGAAGAGTTCTTCATAGGCATATAAAGGTTGCTTGGAATGGTTTGGAACGCCAAAAAGAGGAGCTAAAGTTGCTAAGGATCGACTCGTAATCTTGGATCATATTTGGGGTAAATGAGGTATAATCTTCGTCTTACTTTTGTAATTGAAGATTCCATGTTATAAGTTAGAAATGATCATGTGATATGTGTTATGAAGATTGATAAGTGTTATGGAAATTTGGAATCTCAAATCCGAAAATGACATGTTAAGCCATTTGAAATTGAAATACAATTTGGTCGATAATTAGAATCGTCGCATGTTTACCTACTTGAGGATTGTAGTAGTTATAATCAATTGTGGCTAGATAACATGTTATATTAAACCACTTGGATTGAAAAGAAATTGGAAGAAGAATTGGTATTGTTGCCCTAATTGCCGAATTGACATTGTAGTTTAGACTAGTTTGTTATATATTGTGGGGTGGAATTTTACATGTCTTGATTAAGCGTGTAATCCCCTATTGTTAACTACTTTGTTGGGCCTTAAATGTGGCGTGTTTGGTTATTGAATTCGGCCTTGAAAAAGGTGGCAAAGTATGTAGAAACAAAGGAAGTCTTTGTCGATTTTCCGTAGAATTTAGTGACTTTGCACTTGGAATATTCTACGTTTGAAGTAAGAAGTTAATAGATGTACTATGGTCATTATAGGTTGACATACTACGTACGACGAATTGGACTTAGCAAGTGGATTAAACCGAAGAGGTATGTGGAACTTTCTTATCTCTTGAGCATGAATAAGTTGTAAATGTTTAGTACGGTGAGCGACAAGATTTTGACAATCTAGGTCCATTTGATATCCTTGGCTTATTTTAAGAATGTCCAAGTTGATTGAGCTAGGGAATTAACTCACTTGTTAAATATTAAGGATATCTTGGTTTTCAAAAGTTAAGAGACTTTAAGTATGTTGAAAGTATTATTGATACTTGTTTTGTTGGAAAGTTTAAGTCTCTTGGTTATAAAGAAGTATGTAAGTTGCTAATGTATAAAACTAGAATAACAACTTTATGGGAAGTTGGTTATAATAGCTTTATGGAAAGATAAAAAGAGTGGTTTACTCTAAGTAATTTAAGTATGTTAAATGACTTGAAATAACGAAAGGCAAATTGATTTAAAGGCATCAATTGCTTAAGGTTTTTAAAAGAAAGAAGTCACTTGATTTAGAAGCCCAAAAATGTATTTTCTAAAAAGGTATTGTGACTTGTCTTAAAATGTAGTTATGACTTGATACTACGGTTATTAGTATCTTGGAAGTTTATATGAAAATGAGTCATTTTAAAAGAATAGAAGAACGTAGTACTTTGGGTTAAACTCCCGGATTTATAATGACATGTTAGTGCCTTAAGTAAACTAAAATGAGAGTGTATATGAATAAGACTAATAAAAAGTTTGGGGGATTTTTTAACTTGCTTACTTATTGTATGATAAGCCGGTAGTTCTTATGTTATGTATGATGGCCGATTGAGATAAGGTAAGAGTATATCTGAGGGGTAAATCCCCAAGATCATTATACCACCTTCTTCAGGGTAAGAGTATATCTGAGGGGTAAATCCCCAAGATTGTTATACCACCTTCTTCAGGGTAAGAGTATATCTGAGGGGTAGATCCCCAAGATCGTTATACCACCTGCTTCAGGGTAAGAGTATAAATGAGGGGTAAATCCCCAAGATCGTTATACCACCTGTTTCCGTGGATTTGCTACCCATACTTTTGATTACTCATTGTTAGTAAGGCAATCGTAATCGTTATTTGAGTTATCATACTGTCTCAGCTTTATTACGACTTATGATTTCATTACAAGATTTCAGCCACATATTTGGTACATGTTATCGACCTCCTTCGGGCCGATTCACGCCGCAGTAGAGTCTCTGTCACGATCCTCGCTCTTAGATCACTGTTCACCGCTGAGAAGCTCATTTATTCGGAGGCTTATCCTCGGTATTGCCTGGCCGTTGTACATTCAGGGTATGGCGGGGCCCCGTCCCGCGAGTTGTTATTCTTAGAGGTCGTAGTCACATTTGTGGATTGGGTTGTAAAGAAAAAAAATGTCTTCGCTTTATCACGTATATTATGCGGAAGGTGGCCTTATCGGCTTTGTTGTTATTTTATGTTTAAGCATTTTATAAGTTGTGTATGTTCATTGCTATTCTCCGATGTATACAAAGGGTGCGGTAGGGCACCGATCATGCCCGGTCGGGTCGTGACAAAAGTGGTATCGAGCGATTAGTCCTCGGAAAGTGTCTACAGACCGTGTCTAGTAGAGTCTTGATTATCGGTGTGTTGTGCACCACATCTATAATCAGGAGGCTGCACGACATTTAGGATTAGTTTCCATTCTTCTCACTCTATGATCGTGCGATAGAGCTGGATGGTTAGGGTCGTCTCTCCCTAACAAGTTATGTTGTTCTGCTTCACGAGAAAGGCGATGACCAGAAAGATTATGGATTGCGTATCCAGGTTGGTAATATTTGTAGTATAGTTGGTATTGGGACATACAACTATACAGATTTATGTATGGGGGTCACATATGTGTTTCCTAGGATGATTTTAGATTACCAGGATTTGGTAAGGACTAAATAAATATCGGGAAGGTATGAACAGTTTAATGAATTCTCATCAAGGTTTTACGTACTAATTTGAGATAATTAGGAAATGATGAGCTGTCTGAGAAGGAAATGGACCCTTAAGAAGTTATTATTAAGGGAACTAATGGAAGACTATGTTAATAGATTGAGCTACGTAGTGGGATTTCGAGAATGGTACGGGTGAGATCCGTATGGAGTAAGTATGGTTGTTGTGGACAAGACAACCCGATTATAGTATATTGAGAAGTTTTTGTACCCGTTTACGGGGGGACTGATAAGTTAGGCTTGGAGCATGGAAATTGTGAGCCTAGGAATGTGATAACCACCGAGACCTTAGGTATATAAGGCCTTCTCGGGTAGTAAAAAGTTAAGACATCAAGGAAAAGAGTTAAATACGACGCCGAGTCGGGTTGGGGACCTATTAAGGGTCGCCCCATAGCCTGAAATGAAATGGGATCAGTTGGTAGTAGTCCCGCTACGTGACAAGGTCACGAGGGTGCAAGGCCCAAGTTTAGTTAATCATTTTACGATTTCGTGGACGTGTTCCACCGAACTGTGTTGAGAGCCGAATGGGCCTTATATTGTTTAATTTAGTAACTCCAAAGTGGAGGCGAATTAGTATGGAATTTATGTACGTATGCTAGTATAAGTTTGGAAGTACGGAAAGAGTACGACCAGTGAAAAAGAGAGCAACCAAGTGTAAAGAAATGAAGCCTGAATCTATGAGATCCTTTCGAGGTGACTACACCCGTGAGTGTTGGGTGGTAGCTGAGCGGGTAGATAATTGCCGTAACGATCTGATCGTTGGACCACTAGCAGACCTAGCGAGCTGTTATGACGCATATCGAGGTCATTATGAGCACGGTTAGTTGGCCTCTTGTTATGCCAACGTTGATCGCAGAGAGATCGCTCGATTCCGATTTTACGTAGTCGATTATCCATGTAAAGAAGAGAAGTGGTAGTAACCGTGAATTATCCTTCCTTCTTTGGCATCATTGTTTTTCTTTTAAGTCCGTGTGACTTGTTCACTCGAGGTAAATTGACGCAGAAAGTAAGTAATAATTGAATTTGAGGAATTTATGTTAAGTGCCCTCGAGGTACTTGGAGTTAGTTTGGCGGTGGGCCACGACCTTCCTGATAATTTCAGAAAATGTACAAGGCAAGAATAAAATAAGTACGAGTCTTTGCCATGGAAAGTGAGGGCATTTTTGGTAGGTTGGAAAATCTACACGAACTTAAAGCGCGCGTGATGATTAGATAATTCTCGACCGCAAGAGGACCTGTGATTAGGGTTGTGACTCCATGGAAAGTTTAAGAAAGGAGATAAGTTCTCTTCCCCACGAAAAGCGACGCTTTACGTATTATGAGGTCGCGTGTACCCATGTTGTTAGACGCAGAATATGACCGTAAGGTCTTGATATCGTCATACCATAGGTTACTGATTGTAGATAAGCGTGGGAAAAGTGTTGTGTTGGGGTAATTAAGAACGACGTTTAATTGGTCGAGGAAGTATCGTAAAGATATAAATGCAGTAGTACGCATGTATGAAAGCATTTGCGATCATGAATCAAGATAGAAATCCTTTGGCTAATAATAAGCCTAAGGTAAGGATATGGCCGAATGATAAAGAATACGACTATGGTCATGTAAGTTGCACGAGATATGATTACCCGCACTAGTGTAAAGACCATTAGTAAATAATGGGAAGTAAGAACATTTCGAGAAATGTGGTAACACCGCTATTATCTCTACGATCCGAGAGAATAATAGGATTGTTACTTAACGAGATCAAGGAAACCTCCCCCCTAAATTGTGATTGACAGGAAGTCTTAGCCATGGGGCAAGCAAATGAATCAAATCTAAGTTTAGTGATCAAGTTTGGTTGCAACAGAGAAAGGGAAACAGAACCATGATTGAGGTTAAGGATACCGAATATTTCGCAAGAATGAGAAAGGTTTCAGTTATTGGAAGATAAGTTGACTGACTACGCTTCTAACTCCTCCGAAAGACTAGAGGTTAGGTTATTATGATAACACGTTGGGAGTTTAGGCTGTCTTGACGCAACCCGATGAGGATAGAGCCTATGTTTTTCCGGTAGTTAGGGAAGCAGGAAAGGAAATTACGCCACTTCCGATTTAGAGCTGGCGGCAATTAAATCATGCCTTGAAGATTTAGGGGCATGACGTATGTATAGACTTCATGTGGATATTTGTGCAGACCACAAAAGCCTCCGGTATATCTGCAGACTGAGGCAGTAGAATTTGTGATAGCGACGGTGGTTAGAGTTATTCAAGGATTGTGATATCGATATCCTATACCACCCAGGGAAAGCCAAGACAGTTAAAGATACTCTTAGTCGCGGATCTAAGGGTAGTATGCCAGATGGGCAGCCAGATAGACTGGACGTGGTCCGTGAGATTCTTCGCCAATGAGCCTAGGGGTTCGATTATTTGTTTCCAAGGTTAATGAAGTTTAGATCCGAGAGGTTGCCGAGTCTTCCGTCGTTGAGGAGGTAAAGAGGCGACAGTATGAGGATCCAGTTATGATACGGTATCGAGATACGGCTCTCCGAGAAGATAAGAGCTTGTTTGAGTAGCACCGGATGAGGTGCTGTGATATGAGGATAGATTGTGTGTACCCGGTGCTGCAGGACTAGTCCGCAGGTTTTAGGGGAGGCATACAGTGCTTATTACTCAAATTGTTCGGGGTCGACTAAGTTGTGTCGTGACCTCAGATGTATGTATGGGTAAGATAACCGGAAAAGGGACATAGCGGAGTTTGTTGCTTAATATCCGAATTAGTAGCAGGTCATGGTTGAACACCAGAAGCCCAGTGGGCTATTACAGGCGATTTAGACCCCGACTTAGACATGAGAGGTAATTAAAATGGATCTTGTTACAGGGTCGCATCGTACTCAGAGGAAGTGCGACTCCCTGGGGGTCATGGTAAATAGGCTGACGAAACCAGCCATGTTCTTCCGGTTAGGACCACTTACTCGGCTGAGGTTCGTGCTAGCTTTTATAGCAGGGGGATTGTGAGACTGCACGGGGTTCCTACGTTAATGATGTCGCATGATGAGCTCGACATGCATAACTTCTGGAGGTTTTTCAGAAGGGTTTTAGGGACACAGGTGAGTCTCAGTGTTGCATTACACCCTCAGACCGACGGACAGGCAGAGCGTACTATCCAGGCACTTGAGGATAGTGTTATACCCCGTAGTTCTGGCCACGCGTATGAGAGCGTACGAAAGGAGTAAGACTTAAAATTTTCGAAAGATAAGTTGACGGATTGTTTCGGACGGGTTTTAGTCAACTTTGAGGCGGGTTATGACCCGGTACATTGAGAGTTCCTAAGTGTTTCAAAGGACTAGGGCGTAGCTCGTTGAGTCTAGATTCCAACGCAACCAACCGTTCGTCGATAGGACATCGGAGTAGGAAGTTATGGGAGTTACAAGTTCAGTGCGCAGACGGACAGAAATGTATTTCGGACAGAAGCGACAGGGCCGCGGCGCCGGAAGATCTGAAGGGTCGCTGAAGTTTCAGCGCCGCGGCGCCGGGAAGCAGGGCCGCGGCGCCGGAAAGTCCTGAGAGGCGGCAGAAGTTTCAGCGCCGCGGCGCCGGCTGCAGGGCCGCGGCGCCGAGGCGGGTTCTGCGAGAGTTAGTGGAAATTTCTGCACTGTTTTGTTTTAAAAGAGGTCATGGGTGGGTGACAAGTGTCCCCCCATCTGAATTGTTGCATGCCTTATATTGACCAAGTCTTGAAGACTTGGTCATCTTTCAAATCTCTCTCTCTCTACAAAGCTCTCACTTCTCTCTAGAATTCCAAGAGGAATTCAAAGCCTAAGAAAAATCTGAAAAGTTAAGGACAAGAAGGAAGCTTGTGGATAGCTTGTAAGTGTTATTGTGGTGGTGTTCTTGGAAAGGAGGCTAGCAAAATTGTTGGAATAGATTTGGCTAAAGCTCTAAAGGTAACAATTCTCTCTTGTAGCTAGTTATTGATGTTGCATGTGAAGGAGAAGGAACTTGTTATAGTAAATAATGCTCTTAGACTCATTGCATGTAAGAAATATGGTTTGGGTGTGAAAGAATTGGTTAAGAAGATTATGTGAGCATGTTGTAGCCTAAAAACTACCTTAGACTTGTTAAGTTGGTTGTTTTACCTTGTGGAGCAGAATTTTACACATCTAAGTTTAGGTGTGTAATCCCCTTGTAAATGTTGGATTGTTGGGCCTTAAATGTGGCGTTTGGATATTGAATTCGACCTTGAAAAAGGTGGCAAAGTATGTAGAAACAAAGGAAATGCTGCCCAAATTTCCTTAAGAATTAGTAACTTAAACTTGGAATATTCTACATTGAAATTAGGGGTTAATAGACGTATTATGGTCATTATAGGTTGACATATTACGATGTATTTCAGACTTAGCAAGTGGATTAACCGAAGAGGTATGTGGAACTTTCCTATCTCTTGAGCATGAGTAGTTGTACCTATGTAGTACGGTAGACGTACAAGATTTGATATCTTTCACTTGTTTTAAAGTATATGATACTTGTTTCATTTTAAAAGTATAAGTCCCTTGGATTTAGGGAAAAATGAATTTGACTAAGGAATAACGCAAATATAATGACTTTATGGGAAGTTGGTTATATTAGCTTTTGAAAGGTTAACAAAGAAAGGTTTACTCTAAGTAAAACAAGTACGGGTAAATGATTTGAAACTGTGAAAGGTGAATTGATTTTTAGGCATTGATTGCCTAAGGTTTTAAAGGAAATGAAGTCACTTGATTTAGAAGCTTATTATATTTCTAAAAGGAAATGTGACTTGTCTTGAAAAGAAATCGTAACTTGATACTATGGTGATTAGTATCTTGGAATTTTTATATAAAAAAAGTTATTTCTTAAAAGGTTAGAAGTACGTGGTAGTTGGGTTGAATTCCCGGATTTTCTCTTAAAAGACATGTTAGTGCCTTAGGTATACTAAAATGAGAGGATATATCAATAATGTTAATAAGAAGTTTGGGGATTTCTTAACTTGCTTATGTTATGATAAGCCGGTAGCGCTTATGTTATGTTATGTTATGATAAGCCGGTAGCGCTTATGTTATACATGATAGCCGGTTGTGCTAGGTGGTATGTTCTTACGGGGTAGACCCCGGGTTATTCTTGTTATTTCCTTTTGACATACTGACAGGATGGATGGTCCACGGGTATGCGTTCATTAGGATGGTTCACTACTTATTCTGGTTAATTCCCGTTGGCATACTGACACGATGGATGGTCCACGGGTATGCGTATTTGTCACGCCCCGACTTTTCCTAAGTCTTTACTTAGGGCGTGATGACACCTGGACAATTATTTTCCACCAGGAGCACCATTTAATTCTCTTTATTTAGAAATTTAAACTTATATTCAAATACGGAGCTATTAATAAATATAACAATAAAGAAATTTGTTTATGACTTTATTGAAAATATAACGCGAGCCCATGCTCGTGCAAATATTGCTTCTACATAGGCATACTGACAAATATTATTCTAAGTTGGAAGGGAGACCATTCCACACGGGCATTTCTCGAGACATTGAGACTGACATTCTGAACATGACGAGTACCAAGCCCGAAACAATGGACTTGGTATGACAAGAGGCTGCGGGACGATCGCTAGCCTTGGCGTGGAGCCTTTCCTCTATCACGCTTTCCTGAAACATGTTAAATAAAGAGTCAGCCCTACCATCCAATGAGTGAGAACCTTACCCCGCAATTCAAATCAACACCACAATATTCCAAGTGCAATCACATTATAACGTAATAAGCATATTGCAAAAACATATCAGTTACAACATTTTTAAATATGCAAAGAACTCCTCATAGGAAATTCTCGGTTTAACTAACACTTCATTTTATCTCAGATTATACGTTAGGACATTCCCTGCATTTCCATATGTTTGTTACATTTATATATTTGTGAACGCGTATTCACTTTTCATATTTATATATAGGTGAACATGTATTCATTTTTATATTTGTTGCGTGCAACCCGATCCATTATATTTACGTATTTGTGAACACGTATTCACTTTACGCTTTGT
The DNA here is from genome assembly GCA_029844215.1 of Przewalskia tangutica. Lineage (NCBI taxonomy): Eukaryota > Viridiplantae > Streptophyta > Magnoliopsida > Solanales > Solanaceae > Przewalskia > Przewalskia tangutica. Next base: position 58,565,867 of record CM056736.1, read on the forward strand.
TGCGCGCAACCCGATCCATTATGTTTACGTATTTGTGAACGCGTATTCACTTTACGCTTTGTTGCGCGCAACCCGATCCATTATATTTACGTATTTGTGAACACGTATTCACTTTACGTTTTGTTGCGCGCAACCCGATCCATTATGTTTACGTATTTGTGAACGCGTATTCACTTTACGTTTTGTTGCGCGCAACCCGATCCATTATATTTACGTATTTGTGAACACATATTCACTTTACGTTTTGTTGCGCGCAACCCGATCCATTATGTTTACGTATTTGTGAACGCGTATTCACTTTACGTTTTGTTGCGCGCAACCCGATCCATTATATATTTATATATTTATGTGAACACGTATTCACTTTTCATATTTTTCAGAAGATCGAATAAATACTATTATCTTTTCTAACATTCTGTCATTCATACTTGTAACGATTATAACTTTCTAACCATAACTCCAACTAATGTGTTTCTCAAGCGGAAACTAAGGTAAGATGGGGATCTTTCACTGTACCAAATTTCATTTAAAACTACTTTGGGTAACTAACACAAATTTATCCTCAAAACAGCCACATAAAATTTGTTTCGGCAGAATTTTTATTAAACAACACCCAATCTTATAATAGTCATAACTCCTAATCTGTAAACCCGTTCAAGCCCCATAAATTCTCAAAACGACGAGAACAGAGAGCTACACGTCTCCATGTGAACCATACTTTCATATTCTGTACCGTTTGGTACAGTTTTACACTTTTATTCGCTGCCCTTCCTGGATCTCGATAGATCCGAGGCAGAAACTTTAAACAGCGATAACTCTCAATCCGTAAGTCAGATAGACCCCCGTAAGGTCTCAAAATGTCCACAACAGAGTGATATATAACTTTCATTTAGCAACAATTTTCATATTCCCCACGGATTAGTACAGTTTTACGTTTAAAAGTCCTACCTTCTGGATTCCGATGAATCCGAGGCAGCAACTTCAAACTACAATAACTCTCAACTCGTAAGTCCGTTTTAATAACTCTTTATCTATATCTGTCCGTAACAGAGATATCTACAACCATGTAAATTTTCATATAATTCTAATAAGTAAAACTCAATAAAAACAGTCCGTAATTATGTCTTTCCGAATTTCGGCCAAATCTAAGGCAGGAACGTTGAACTATGATAACTTTCAAACCGTATGTCCATTTTACCTCATTTTTGGTTCTATATGATCATATTGGAGAGGTGTACCACTCCTACGAATTTCATCAAATTCTAACAATTATAACTCAGTGAGAACAGTTCGTAAAGTTCATGACGCAACTAGTTGTCTAAACAATCAAAAGTTCAATATTTCTTTTCAATACTCAATTCTTATTCTAACATGTATTGAACTTAAAATAAAGGATATTACCAAGAATTTCTGAGTGAGAAAACTCACCTTGTAAGTGTGAAGATTATTGTTGTGTGGTTGCTAAAATTATCCTTACTCTCTAGTATTTTGCTTCTTGTTCTTCTTGCCCTCTTGGTATTTTTTCCTCTTCTTTTCACTTGTTTTTTTATGATTTTCTAACCTTTATGTTATGTAATTTGTTTGTGTGTAAATACAATGTATAAGTGGAGAGTTTTCTATAACCTATGGGAGGTGAAATGACAAGAGTTGGAGGGGAAATGAAAAGGGGGGGAAGGGGTAAAGGGAAGGGAGTACGTGAATTTTCTGCATGTTTATGTTTTTTTTTTTTTTTGTTTTCTTATTTTCATTTCATCCATCTATTTATCCAACTTTAACACTAACTATATCTCATGCAATTTATTCTTTGTTTTCTTATATATATATATATATTTATTAACCCAACCACAACTATATATATTTTTATTAACCCAACCACAACTATATATTATTATTATTATTTTTTTCCGGATTTTACATTCTCTCCTCCTTAAGCAACATTCGTCCTCGAATGTGAATAAGGTCGTAACATAATCACATAGACACAATAATGTTTATTGTTATTGTAACAAATTTGAATTTGAGGCTTCACATTCTCCCTTCCTTAAGAAGCATTCGCCTCGAATGAGAATAAGGTCAGAATACACGCATATAGACACGCAAATGGCACACATATGAAATACTATGTAACACATTTTTTTTTATTACCTTAGACAAATATGAATGGATATTTGACTTTCATCGCCTCTTCAGCTTTCCAGGTGGCTTCCTCTGTGGAGTGATTCCTCCATAGGACTTTCACGGAAGCAATATCTTTATTTCTAAGGCGTTGGACCTTTCATCAAGTATTTCTACCAGAGCCTCTTCATATTGAAGCTCTTTATTAAGAACTATCTCCTGGGGAAGGATGACGTGACTTGGATCGTGCAAGTATTTTCGTAACATTGACACATGAAATACCGGATGCATCGCCTCTTGTGGAAATGCTAATTCGTAAGCCACATTCCCCACTCTCCGCAAGATCTCATATGGCCCAACAAACCTTGGGCTCAATTTCCCTTTCTTACCAAAGCGCATCACTCCCTTCATTGGGGACACTTTTAAAATACTTTCTCCCCCTCTTGGAATTCAAGATCTCTTTTCCGATGATCCGCATAGGACATATGACGGCTATGAGCTGTTTTGATCTGCTCCCGAATCATCTGTACCTTATCATTTGTTTCTTGAATGATTTCAGGTCCGAACAGTTGCGTCTCACCCACCTCGAACCATCCAAGTGGAGACCTACATTTTCGTCCATATAATGCTTCAAACGGGGCCATTTGTATGCTAGAGTGAAAACTATTGTTGTAGGTGAACTCAATTAGACATAGATGGTCCAACCAGCTTCCCTGAAAATCTAACACACAAGATCGCAACATGTCCTCAAGTGTTTGAATTGTTCGCAGCTTGCCCATCTGCTTCATGGGTGGAAAGCCGTGACTAACTTAACTTTTGTCCGAGACCGCTGAAACTTTGCCAAAAGTGAGATGAATCGGGAACCCTATCCAAATAATTTGTAAGGGAATTCCATGTAACCGCACAATCTCCTTCAAATAAATCGTGTATTGTGGCGCGATACGTAGTCTCGATCGGTAAGAAATGGGCTGACTTTGTAAGCCGATCAACAATCACCCAAATAGAATCATACCCTTCTCGAGTTTTGCAGACCGCCATTTGAAATCCATATGAATCGTCTCCCATTTCCACATGGGGACTCCAATGTCTGAAGTAATCCGCTGTGTTTTGATGTTCGAGTTTCACCACGACATATAAGACACCTCCCGACAAACTCCGCAACGTCTTTCTTCATCTCGTCCCACCGAATTTGCCTTGAGGTCCCGATACATTTTTGTTGACTCGGATGAATGGAATATCTTGTGTTGTGACCTCATCTAAGATCTTCCTCCTTAGATCCTTTACCTTAGGAACACATAACCTACCCTTATACCGGCGGTTCCGCATTATCTCCCAATGTAAATCGTGAAGGTTTCCTGTTGATCCTCTCCGAAATCCAACAAACTCCGTATCCTCAAACTGACTTTCTTTTATTTCTGAAGCTAAGGCAGACTGCGAGGTATCATGTACCACCACCCTACCTTCACCGATCTCAGTTAAGCTAACCCCGAGGTTTCCCAATCTTTGAACCTCACAAACAATACCCCACTTTTGTATTGCCAAATGGGCCAAGATGCCCATTGATCTCCTACTGAGTGCGTCAGCCACCACGTTGGCTTTCCCATGATGGTAAAGAATACTAAGGTCATAATCCTTAAGCAACTCTAACCATCTTCTTTGCTGAGATTCAAATCCTTCTGCGTGGTTATGTACTGCAAGCTCTTATGATCTGTAAATATGTCCACATGCATACCATACAAATAATGTCTCCATATTCGTAAGGCAAACACCACCGCAGCTAATTCCAAGTCATGAGTTGGGTAATTCTTCTCATGTATCTTCAACTGTCTAGATGCATACGCAATAACCTTTCCAAACTGCATCAAGACCCATCCTAACCCAACTCTAGAGGCATCGCAATAGACTGTGAACCCTTCTTGTCCCGATGGTAAGGTTAGGACTGGTGCAATAGTCAACAATTCCTTTAGTTTCTGAAAACTTGCTTCACATGCTTCTGACCACTGGTACTTAACCGCTTTTTTTAGTCAACCGGGTCAAGGGAGCAGCAAGACTAGAAAAGCCTTTTACGAATCTTCTATAATACCCAGCCAAACCCAAGAAACTTCTAACCTCTGTCGGAGTGGTCGGTTTTGGCCAGTACTTCACTGCTTCTATCTTCTGGGGGTCTACCATAATTCCATCCCTTGACACAACATGGCCCAAAAAGGCTACCTTTTCCAACCAAAATTCACACTTTGAAAATTTAGCATATAGTTTCTCATGTTTCAAGACTTGAAGAACCACCCTCAGATGCTCTTCATGTTCTTCAACACTCTTACTGTAAATTAGGGTATCATCTATGAACACGATCACGAACAAATCTAGGAATGGTTTGAAGATTCTGTTCATTAAATCCAAAAAAAGCCGCTAGGGCATTGGTTAACCCAAAAGATATGACCAAGAACTCGTAATGGCCGTATCGGGTTCTAAAGGCTGTTTTGGATGTATCATCTGGATTTATTTTCAGCTGGTGATATCCCGAACGGAGATCAATCTTGGAAAAATAGCTAGCTCCCTGAAGTTGGTCAAAAAGATCATCGATTCTTGGTAATGGGTATCGATTCTTGATCGTGACCTTATTGAGCTGCCGATAATCGATGCACATTCGGAGCGATCCGTCTTTCTTTTTCACAAACAGGACTGGTGCACCCCAAGGGAAAACACTAGGCCTTATAAAACCTTTATCCAGAAGATCCTTCAATTGTTCTTTTAACTCCCTCAATTCAGCTGGGGCCATTCGATATGGAGGAATAGAAATGGGTCTTGCACCTTAATTAACTCTATAGCAAACTCCACTTCTCTATCCGAGGAAGGCCCGAAAGATCTTCAGAAAACCTCGAAAATTTCGAACAATAGGGACATCATTCACTGCTAGGGATTCTTTTTGGGTATCCACTATATTAGCCAGATATACGTACTCCACTCTGTGACTTCTCAATAACTTTTGAGCCCCAAGGTAGGAAATAAACTGACCTGAGGATATTCCAATCCTACCCCTAATAACAACTTCTGGTTCTCCGGAAAAAGTTAATCTCACTATCTTTCGTCGACAATCTAACATGGTATAACATGCCGACAACCAATCCATACCCAAAATGACGTCGAAATCTACCATATCAAGTAGTACTAGGTTCACCATTGTTCCCCTGCCATTCACTTCTAATGGGAAATTATTTACCACCCGAGAGGCCCAAATTGAGGCCCCATCGTGTCATAACCTCAAAAGGTTCACTTAAATAAGAAGGTTCTACGTGTAAATTCTTAGCAAAGCCCATTGACACATATGAAAATGTAGAGCCGGGATCGTATAATACAAATACAGGAATACTCGAGACTTAGCAAAATACCTGTGACCATCGCATTAGATGCTTCTGCCTCATTCCTCTGGGGCAAAGGGTAGAGCCGATTAGAATTGTTGGGTTGTTGACCTCCCTGACTCTGGCGGGGTTGGTTTCCCTGATTTCCCCTGTAGGCAGTTGTGGTAGCTTCTGACCTCCCCTGAATAGATTGTATTTGAGTCCTTTTTTTTGCAATCCCCGACATAGTGGCCTGATTCTCCACAGTTATAACATGACTTCGTTAAGATCCGACATTCTCCAACAGATTTCTTTGACAAATCTTACAAATCGGTTTGTCACCTCGTGTTAGGGTTGGTGGCCTTGTCCTTGCTACCTTGGTAATTAGACCAACTGCTCTTAGGCTTGAAATAAGATCGCCCACGATTGGTTCTGGCCTCAAGATCCCTTACTAAACTCCCGCTCGATTTTGACTCGTTAAATGATCCCGACGTCCAAATCTCTTCTCGCGAATATTCTCTTTTGCTTTAGCGAAACCTTCGACCCTCAAAGCCATATCGACAATCTGAAGATAAGTTCGATCGTTGGCTAACGCCACCACCTTCTCTGCTATGTTCGGGTTTAAACCCTTAACAACTCTTTTGACCTTCTCCCTTTCTCAGAGGAATAATATATGCCAGTTGTATCGACAATCGGATGAATTAGGTATTGTATTCTATCACATTGCGGTCTCCTTGTTTCAACAGATTCAAACTCACGCCCGAGCGCATCTTTCGGAGTTAGGCATGTACTTTTCACTAAACGCGCTCAACTCCCCACGCCATCGGTGGTGACATCGGAAAATGATTTCTTCTAAAATTTCTCCACCACACCCGTGTGTCGCCCACTAACCGCAAGGACACTAAATTGACGCTACGCGCCTCCACACATCCTCGTAAACATGAGGTTTTCTACCTCATCGAGAAATACTATCAAGTTAGACTTGTAGTCCTTCCTCAGATAGATATGTTCCTTCTTCTCACAAAATTTGCCCCATAGTCTATCCGGTACCTCTCCTACCTTTTCGATCGCAGCGATACATCCGGTTATTTTATCGTTGTACACTCCCTTCCACAATCCTTTGAAGGAGGTAGTATGAGAACCAAGTCTTTGAAAAGACTCAAGATAGGCACGAGAAGAGTATGAAAGAAGTGAAACTTTAGGATGTTATTCCGCTTACTTATTACTAAGGGCGCGCACACCGTCACAATAAGTAACCGCTCAAACACCCAACTCAAGAAACTTCCTAGAATCTCCTAACCTGGTTTGGCTTTGATACCAACTTGTCACGCCCGACTTTTCCTAAGTCTTTACTTAGGCGTGATGACACTGACAATTATTTTCCACCAGAGCACCATTTAATTCTTTTTATTTAGAAATTTAAACTTATATTCAAATACGAGCTATTAATAAAAATAACAATAAAGAAATTTGTTTATGACTTTATTGAAAATATAACGCGAGCCCATGCTCGTGCAAATATTGTTTCTACATAGGCATACTGACAAATATTATTCTAAGTTGGAAGGGAGACCATTCCACACGCATTTCTCGAGACATCGAGACCGACATTCTGAACTCGACGAGTACCAAGCCCAAACAATGGACTTGGTATGACAAGAGGTCATGGACGATCGCTAGCCTTGGCGTGGAGCCTTTCCTCTATCACGCTTTCAAACATGTTAAATAAAGAGTCACCTACCATCTCAATGAGTGAGAACCTTACCTGCAATTCAAATCAACACCACAATATTCCAAGTGCAATCACATTATAACGTAATAAGCATATTGCAAAACATATCAAAGTTACAACATTTTTAAATATGCAACAACTCCTCATAGGAAATTCTCGCTTAACTAACACTTCATTTTATCTCGTATTATACGTTAGGACATTCCCCGCATTTCCATATGTTTGTTACATTTATATATTTGTGAACGCGTATTCACTTTTCATATTTATATATAGTGAACATGTATTCATTTTTATATTTGTTGCGGCGCAACCCGATCCATTATATTTACGTATTTGTGAACACGTATTCACTTTACGCTTTGTTTCGCGCGCAACCCGATCCATTATGTTTACGTATTTGTGAACGCCGTATTCACTTTACGCTTTGTTGCGCGCAACCCGATCCATTATATTTACGTATTTGTGAACACGTATTCACTTTACGCTTTGTTGCGCGCAACCCGATCCATTATGTTTACGTATTTGTGAACGCGTATTCACTTTACGCTTTGTTGCGCGCAACCCGATCCATTATATTTACGTATTTGTGAACACATATTCACTTTACGCTTTGTTGCGCGCGCAACCCGATCCATTATGTTTACGTATTTGTGAACGCCGTATTCACTTTACGCTTTGTTGCGCGCAAGCAACCCGATCCATTATATATTTATATATTTATGTGAACACGTATTCACTTTTCATATTTTTCGTAAGATCGAATAAATACTATTCTCTTTTCTAACATTCTGTCATTCATACTTGTAACGATTATAACTTTCTAACCATAACTCCAACTAAGGTGTTTCTCAAGCGGAAACTAAGGTAAGATGGGGATCTTTCACTTTACCAAATTTCATTTAAAACTACTTTGGGTAACTAACACAAATTTATCCTCAAAACAGCCACATAAAATTTGTTTCGGCAGAATTTTTATTAAACAACACCCAATCTTATAATAGTCATAACTCCTAATCAGAAGTCTGCTCAAGCCCCATAAATTCTCAAAACGACGAGAACAGAGAGCTACACGTCTCCATGTGAACCATACTTTCATATTCTGTACCGTTTGGTACAGTTTTACACTTTTATTCGCTGCTCTTCCTGGATCTCGATAGATCCGAGGCAGAAACTTTAAACAGCGATAACTCTCAATCCGTAAGTCAGATAGACCCCCGTAAGGTCTCAAAATGTCCACAACAGAGAGATATATAACTTTCATTTAGCAACAATTTTCATATTCCCCACGGATTAGTACAGTTTTACGTTTAAAAGTCCTGCCTTCTGGATTCCGATGAATCCGAGGCAGCAACTTCAAACTACAATAACTCTCAACTCGTAAGTCCGTTTTAATAACTCTTTATCTATATCTGTCCGTAACAGAGAGATTTACAACCATGTAAATTTTCATATAATTCTAATAAGTAAAACTCAATAAAAACAGTCCGTAATTATGCCTTTCCGAATTTCGGCCAAATCTAAGGCAGGAACTTTGAACTATGATAAGTTTCAAACCGTATGTCCATTTTACCTTATTTTTGGTTCTATATGATCATATTAGAGAGGTGTACCACTCCTCCGAATTTCATCAAATTCTAACAATTATAACTCAGTGAGAACAGTTCGTAAAGTTCATGACGCAACTAGTTGTCTAAACAATCAAAAGTTCAATATTTCTTTTCAATACTCAATTCTTATTCTAACATGTATTGAACTTAAAATAAAGGATATTACTCAATCCTTACTCTCTAGTATTTTACTTCTTGTTCTTTTTGCCCTCTTGGTATTTTTTCCTCTTCTTTTCACTTGTTTTTTTCTGATTTTATAACCTTTATGTTATGTACTTTGTTTGTGTGTAAATACAATGTATAAGTGGAGAGTTTTCTATAACCTATGGGAGGTGAAATGACAAGAGTTGGAGGGGAAATGAAAAGGGGGGGAAGGGGTAAAGGGAAGGGAGTACGTGAATTTTCTGCATGTTTATGTTTTTTTTTTTTTTTTCTTATTTTCATTTCATCCATCTATTTATCCAACTTTAACACTAACTATATCTCATGCAATTTATTCTTTGTTTTCTTATATATATATATATTTTTATTAACCCAACCACAACTATATATATTTTTATTAACCCAACCACAACTATATATTATTATTATTATTTTTTTTCCCGTATTTTACAGTATTCTTGTTATTTCCTTTGGACATACTGACACGATGGATGGTCCACGGGTATGCGTCTATTAGGATGATTTACTACTTATTCCATGGATTTGCTACCCATGACGCGAAAAGGGCGATTGTACTCACGCGGTCCATAGGATCCACGCGGTGAAATAGTCCCACGCGAGCGCGCGCTTGTACTCACGCGTCCACAGGATCCATGCGGGTGAAATAGTCTCACGCGGGTGAAATAGTCCCATGCGAGGCGGTGGCCTTATGCGGGTCCACAGACCCACGCGGTGAAATAGTCCCGTGAGTAGGATTGCTTAATGACGCTATGGGCGAGAGACTGCTTTGATCATGAGCCTCCTATTTTACGCAAGAAAGTTTATACGTGTTAGTCTCATTATTAGTAAGGCACAGTGCAATGTAAATTGATTTTCGTATATGACTCCAGCTTGTTTTAGACTTATGATATTATTACAGTATTTTCCAGTTTTACATACTTGGTACATATCAGGTATCGACCCTTTCCTGGCCGCGCTCATGCCGCAGTAAGGGTAAGAGTGGTGGATCCTCATTCTTAGGATCTTTGCTCAGCTGTCAGAAGCTCCATTCCTCCGGAGGCTTGACTTGACTTTTGGTACGGTTCTCCCTGGTGTTGTAGATGTTTTGTACATTCAGGGGCATGACGGGTCCCTGTCCCGTCATAGTGTTTACACCTTCTTAGAGGCTTGTAGTCCTGTCATGAATTAAGATGTAACTGTTCGTTTTGGTTATATTTAGAGGTAGTCACTTTGGGTTAACCTGCTTTATACTGTATGGGTTCTTATGGTAAGTTTATTATTTCCGCTGGTTTTCTCTGATGTTGTATCACAAGGGTGCCCGGGGTAAGGCACCGGTCACGGATCCGAGGTCGGGTCGTGACAAAAGTGGTATCAAAGCAGTTAATCCTCGGAAAGGGTCTACAGGCCGTATCTAGTAGAGTCTTGATTATCGGTGTGTTGTGCACCACATCTATAATCAGGAGGCTACAGGATATTTAGGATTGGTTTCCATTTCTTTCACTCTAAGATCGTGCAATAGAGCCGTGTTATAGGTTGAATTTCCTCTGACGTAAATTTTGTATGTATCAGTTATGCCTCCACGCAAGGCAACCGCGTCCCAGAAGGGCAAGGCAGCGGAGGGAACTACTAGTAGGACACCGAGGGTTACCCGGGCACAGGCCCAGTCCTTACTTGAGATAATGTTTCGGGCGGCGGGTTCCACGACGTCCAACCCCAAAGAGAGTCCGGAGCAAAGCGGCCATCGAGACTACTGACTCGAGCCTCCGCCATACACCGGAGCAGAGGATATGGGCTATAAGGAGATGGCCCAGTTGTTGGCCAGGATAGTGGCTGGCATGAGGACAGACAGAGAGGCGGTTCTTGCATTCGTAGTTCCTCCCAAATCCGATAGCGTGAGACTTCGGGATTTCTTGAGTTGCAGCCCACCCGAGTTATATGGGTCGAGGCCTGAGGATGATCCTCAGGAGTTTATCCGACAGTTACAGCGGATCATGAGAGTGATCAGGGCCACGGAGACAGAGTCAGTAGTGTTGGGTTCACATCGGCTGCGTGATACTGCAGTTGACTGGTATGATTCATGGGAGTTGTCCCGGGGGGAGCATGCACCTCCAGCTGGTTGGGACGAGTTCTCAGAGGCATTTCTTGCACACTTCTTGCCTTCGCAGATGAGGAGAAAGCGGGCAGATAGATTTTTGATGTTGAGGCAGAACGGGCGGACGGTTCGGGAATACAATGTAGAGTTTGATTCGTTGGCTCGGTATGTACCCGCTTTAGTGGCAGACATGGAGGACAGAGTACACCGCTATGTCACTGGGCTCGATGATTACTTAGCAGAGAGTTGCACGGGAGTAGCTCTTCAGCCGGGCATGGACATTGCCCGCATGCAGGCTTATGCACTTGGGTGTGAGGAGCGTAGAGGTCGACGGAATAACCAAGATCAGCAGAAGAGGGCCAAGACAGCAGGGTCCTTTGGTAACTTTCGAGGCGGACAGCCTCAGCAGCAGGCTAGTTATGCCCCTCCGCCAGTTCAGAGTGGTTCTCCACAGTCTTCAGGACGTTCGGGATATTCAGGCGTGTCGTGGCTCCAAGGTTTCGTGTTCTCGCAGAAGTGGGGTGCTTTGTTACACCGTAAGTCCGTAACCCGTAAAGAGAATGTACGAAAGGAAACAAGACTTGGAAATTGGTACGAAAGGAAGAATTGTTTTTCCGACGGAAAATCTTCCGGACGTCGGAAAGGAAAAATGTTCGTTATTGAGAATTGGATTCTCAAAATGCATTATTTGAAGAGTATGGGACTTAGTATTTTTATGGAAATTTATTTTTACGGATTTGGTCACGGGCCCACCCGAGGAATTTTACGTTTTGTGGGCCCACGAGGTTACGGAATTTTATGGACGAATGAGAGGCGACACGTGCACCTACACGTGGTCTTGGACGAAATGGTGAGGTAAAATGGTCATTTGACCATTGTGTAGATGAGAAAGTCTTGCTAATTAATAGCTCGACATTGTTGACCAAGTCAAGAGCCATTTGGCTTGATCTCTTCCTCCAATTTTAACAAGTGTTGTTATCCAAGCCTCCATCAGGTTATAAGTATACTACTAGTAGCAAGACTTGGCATTTCTACACTTAGAAAAATTAGAAACCTTGTTGTCCACTATAGTTGCTTCCTGGGTTTGCCATGTTCCCACACAAAAAATTTGTAGTTTTGATCCTTTGTTCACAAGACTTTAACCCAATGTTCCCAAGGGTATTGTAAGGTTATCTCAATAGAAAGATTTCAAAAACGGAGTTTTCACGTTAGTCGCAAGCGGAAACTAAGGGAGTTCTTCAACTTTGAAGTTGGAACTTGAAGATGGGTTCTTCATAGGCCTCAAGGAGTGCTTGGAGCGATTGGAACTTAAGGAAAGGAGCTAAGAATTGCTAAGGCGCGATCAATCTTGGAAATTTTAAGGGCTTTGAAAGGTATAAATTTTGTCGCTTTAATAGTTAAGGCTTACTTATTGTCAGTAGCTATGGATTTTAGCAAGCATGTGTAATATAGTATGAAGTTTGATATGTTTATCGCTATCGAACCCTAATCCAAATCTAGCATGTTTAACTTTAAGATTTCAATTTAGTCGATTATTAGTTTAAGCGCCGCATGTTGTATAAAGAAGGAAAGTGTAGTTGTTGAAGTTGTTTAGACTATATAACATGTTAGACCTTAGAACTTGGAATTGGAAAAGGATTGGAAAAGACTTAGTGTTGCTATGTAAGTTGGCCGAGAATTGGCTAGTGGCCTTAGACTATTTCGTATGAATTGTGGGGCGGAATTTTACACGTATTGTAAGGCGTGTAATCCCCTTTGTTTGGTTGTTGTTTGAGCCTTAAATGTGGCGTGTTTGTTATTGTATTCGACCTGAAAAGGTGGCAAAGTGAGTAGAAACAAAGGAAGTCGCCCGATTTTCCGAGAATTAGAGACCCTATACTTAGTATTATTCTACGCTGAGACTAGAAGTCGATAGTCTTGTTGTGACCATTATAGGTTGACACTTCACGCACGCGATTCGGCTTAGCTCAGGATATTAGCCTAAAAGGTATGTGAACTATCTCCTCTTCTAGCATGATTCCTTAGAATAAAGAAAGTAAGTTCTACTCCTCGAATGATCCATTCCTTGCTTGTATTTGGATTGCCTAAAATAGAATTTGTTCTATGTACTTCCTGAGTGTACTTTGATGTTTAAATTGTAAGTAGTATAATCCCTTTCCTTAGGAAGTTTGGATTCTTAAAAGTGAAGGTATTTTTCTTAAAGTGCATAGAGACTTGAAAAGGAAGTGGTTTCCAAATCTTTTGGCTAGTGCCTTGTTCTAAAACCTAAAGGTCATTATAATGACTTTAGGGAGTCAAAGGAGTGATTTACTTATTTGATTTAAAAGAGGAAAATGACATGATTTAAGAGAAGTAACTGTGCTAAGGGTGAAGTTACTTGAGGTTTAAAAAGTAGAAGAAAACTTGTTTTCTAACTACAAGAGACTTGAAGTATTTTTGAAAGTTAAGAACTTGATTTGTAAAGATGTGATACTTGGTTTTAATAGTATAAGTCTCTTGGTTATCAAGGAACGGATATGTCTAAAACCATAAAGCGGTTATAACGCTTTATGGGAAGTTGGTTATAACGGCTTTATGGAAGGTTAGAAAGTTGTCTATTTTGATTAATCAAAGATAAGTTGCCTAGATTGTGAAAATTTGGAGTTACTTGATTTCAAGCTTTGAAATGAGTTTTCTAAAAGTGTAGTAACTTACTTTGAAAAATAGACACACCTTGATACTACGTGTTAGTATCTCGAGCTTTACATAGAAAGAGTCTTTTATAAAAGAATGTACGTATGTAGTACTGCTTGATAAATTGAGAATTTGTCTAAAGTGTGCCTTGATAAGTACTTTGACTTGTTAAAAGAGAATTATTCTATGTATGCCTTGATTAGTACTTTGGCTTGATAAATTGAGAATTTGTCTAAGTGTGCCTTGATAAGTACTTTGACGTGTTAAAAGAGAATTATTCTATGTATGCCTTGATTAGTACTTTGGCTTGATAAATTGAGAATTTGTCTAAAGTGTGCCTTGATAAGTACTTTGACTTGTTAAAAGAGAATTATTCTATGTATGCCTTGATTAGTACTTTGGCTTGATAAATTGAGAATTTGTCTAAGTGTGCCTTGATAAGTACTTTGACTTGTTAAAAGAGAATTATTCTATGTATGCCTTGATTAGTACTTTGGCTTGATAAATTGAGAATTTGTCTAAGTGTGTCTTGATAAGTACTTTGACTTGTTAAAAGAGAATTATTCTATGTATGCCTTGATTAGTACTTTGGCTTGATAAAATGAGAATTATCCTATGTATGCCTTGATTAGTACTTTGGCTTGATAAATTGAGAATTTGTCTAAAGTGTGCCTTGATAAGTACTTTGACTTGTTAAAAGAGAATTATTCTATGTATGCCTTGATTAGTACTTTGGCTTGATAAAATGAGAATTATCCTATGTGTGCCTTGATAAGTACTTTGGCTTGGTTAATTGAGAACTTGCCTATACGTACCGGAAATAGCCTTCGAGTGCAAGTATTATGTTTTATTAAGTTGTCGCGACTTCCGGTGACGGTCTACCGTCTTGTTGTAAGTTACCGACGCATCGACGGATGTGGATTCCACGGGTATGCTCGCTACTTGTAGTACTGGATTAAATTCGGATTTTTATGTAAGACACGGTAGTGCTTATGTCTTGTTGATGGCTCACGAGATAGGGTAAGAGTATAAATGAGGGGCAAGCCCCAAGACGTTATACCACCTCCTCCAGGGTAAGAGTATTAGTGAGGGGTAAACCCCCAAGACGCTGTACCACCTGCTTGACGTCTTGTTTGACGGCACGTTGAGATAGGGTAAGAGTATAAATGAGGGGCAAGCCCCAAGACGTTATACCACCTCCTCCAGGGTAAGAGTATTAGTGAGGGGTAAACCCCCAAGACGCTATACCACCTGCTTTACCACCTTCTCCAGGGTAAGAGTATAAGTGAGGGGTAAACCCCCAAGATGCTATACCACCGGTGGGACTTGATGTTATGTTATATCATGGATCACGGCGGTGAGGAAAGATTCCACGCATGATTGATATGGGCGTGAGACCCATAGTTATATCTCGAGTAGTGACTCGGAGGCTTGCGCCCCGACTTGATATGAATGCTTATGTGTTTTGTATCGTAGGTTGGCTATCATACATGTCTCCGCTTTGTTTAGATCGTTATGATTTCATTACGCATTTATTGTTCACATACTTGGTACATTATTCGCATCGACCTCCTTTCGGCCGCGTTACGCCGCAGTTTAGGTACTGTTTGGTGATCGGCAGTGTAGGATCCTCGCCGTGGTTTTTGGATAGCTCCCTCTATCCAGGAGTTTATCTTTTTGGTATATGTCCTTCAGTACAGGCTTTGTACAGTTTTGGGTACGGCGGGGCCTTGTCCCGTCACATTTCAGTTTAACTCCTAGAGGTCTGTATTCATATGTGGGATCGACTACGTATGCGTGTAGTGTCTTTGGTTATGTATATATGGCAGCCTTGTCGGCTTTGCCCTTGCACGTACGGTTGTTTTAAAAGAAAAAAAATGAGGTGTTATTTAATTTCCGCAGTTTACTTGTATTGTTAAGGTAGAAGGGTGCCTGTAGGCATACCACGCCCGGGTTCGGGCGTGACAGAGTGGTATCAGAGCAGTCAGTCCTCGGAATGTCTACAGACCGTGTCTAGTAGAGTCTTGATTATCGGTGTGTTGCGCGCCACACCCATAAACAGGAGGCTACAGGACATTTAGGAGTTGGTTTCTATTCTTCTCACTCTAAGATCGTGCCATGTAGCCGTGTTAGTAAGATAATTCCTCTCGACGTATTGTTGTGTTACTGCTTATGCCTCCAGGGCAATAGCCGCCTGAAGGCAAAGGAGTAGCAGGAGCTACTAGTCGACTCGTGGAGTTGATAGGGCTTATGCCTGTGTTATACCGGATGTTGTTCCACATGGCGAGTTCTTTCACACAGTTTGAGGCCCCAAAGACCGAGCCTCCGCTTTCGGTTAGAGAAGACTATAGGTCATGAGGGAAGCAGTTATGTTATTGACCAAGATAGCCGTGCTAGCAGTTGTAAGTGATAGTACCCCAGAGGTAGGGATACTTTGATTAGTAAAGTGAGAAGTAAGAATGTTGACAAGAATGATAGGTGAACTGAGACTATAGTTGTATAGAGTTCACAACTTGTAATTACCCCGTATAAGTGTAAGACCGATAGGGAAGATTGTGCAGTAGAAATACTT
Source organism: Przewalskia tangutica (assembly GCA_029844215.1). Lineage (NCBI taxonomy): Eukaryota > Viridiplantae > Streptophyta > Magnoliopsida > Solanales > Solanaceae > Przewalskia > Przewalskia tangutica. The sequence goes on from CM056736.1 coordinate 58,582,158, forward strand.
TGGCTTATGTGACGAACCTCTAGTGAATAGGGGGTAGGGTAAGAAGTACCTTGAGATAAGAGAGAGATTTATTTCAGACTAAGAATGAGAAGTTACGAGTGACGATGAGTCGGTTATGGACTCATTTCTGGTCACCGATAGTTTGAATGGGGTAATGTCGCTTAGAAATGGTCCTTATGTGATAGTGGTCCCGAGGATGCCAGCCCAAGTTTAGTTAATCGTTGTACGAGTTTGTGGACGCTGCTCCACCGAACTAGGTCGTAAGGACCGGTAGGGCCTTAGCGGAAATTCAAGTAGCATAATGGCCAAGTTGGTTAGTAACTCCAAGGATTGGGGAACAAAACAAATTTGAGATTTCAGACGTGTACTAGATGAGTTTGAAAGTACGAAAGTATGACAAGTAAGGAAAGAAAGGAACCTCTAAGGATCCCGTGTTTGGGAAGATCAGAACCTTCGAAGTTTTGTGAGAAGGGACCACGACGGAAGGTCCATTATTATGTTTACGTATGTTATGTGCGGTCATGTGTGACATCGCTGGTCTTGTGCATTTGATTGATAGGCATAGTATGTAGATTGTGCCGAGTTTGTATAGCGTGACAATCGACTAAGAACATTCGGGACGAATGTTTCTAAGGGGAAGAATGTTACACCCGTAAGTCCGTAACTCAGAAAAGAGAATGTACGAAAGGAAACAAGACTTGGAAATTGGTACGAAAGGAAGAATTGTTTTTCCGACGGAAAATCTTCCGGACGTCGGAAAGGAAAATGTTCGTTATTGAGAATTGGATTCTCAAAATGCATTATTTGAAGAGTATGGGACTTAGTATTTTTTATGGAAATTTATTTTTACGATTTGGTCACGTGGGCCCACCCGAGGAATTTTACGCTTTTGTGGGGCCCACGAGGTTACGGAATTTTATGGACGAATGAGAGGGCGACACGTGGCACCCCACACGTGGTCTCGACGAAATGGTGAGGGGTAAAATGGTCATTTGACCATTGTGTAGATGAGAAAGTCTTGCTAATTAATAGCTCGACATTGTTGACCAAGTCAAGAGCCATTTGGCTTGATCTCTTCCTCCAATTTTAACAAGTGTTGTTATCCAAGCCTCCATCAGTGTTATAAGTATACTACTAGTAGCAAGACTTGGCATTTCTACACTTAGAAAAATTAGAAACCTTGTTGTCCACTATAGTTGCTCTCGGGTTTGCCATGTTCCCACACAAAAAAATTTGTAGTTTTGATCCTTTGTTCACAAGACTTTAACCCAATGTTCCCAAGGGTATTGTAAGGCTATCTCAATAGAAAGATTTCGAAAAAACGGAGTTTTCACGTTAGTCGCAAGGCGAAACTAAGGGAGTTCTTCAACTTTGAAGTTGGAACTTGAAGATGGGTTCTTCATAGGCCTAAGGAGTGCTTGGAGCGGATTGGAACTTAAGGAAAGGAGCTAAGAATTGCTAAGGCGCGACTTCAATCTTGGAAATTTTAAGGGCTTTGAAAGGTATAAATTTTGTCGCTTTAATAGTTAAGGCTTACTTATCATTGTAGCTATGGATTTTAGCAAGCATGTGTAATATAGTATGAAGTTTGATATGTTTATCGCTATTGAACCCTAATCCAAATCTAGCATGTTTAACTTTAAGATTTCAATTTAGTCGATTATTAGTTTAAGCGCCGCATGTTGTATAAAGAAGGAAAGTGTAGTTGTTGAAGTTGTTTAGACTATATAACATGTTAGACCTTAGAACTTGGAATTGGAAAAGGATTGGAAAAGACTTAGTGTTGCTATGTAAGTTGGCCGAGAATTGGCTAGTGGCCTTAGACTATTTCGTATGAATTGTGGGCGGAATTTTACACGTATTGAAGCGTGTAATCCCCTTTGTTTGGTTGTTGTTTGGAGCCTTAAATGTGGCGTGTTGGTTATTGTATTCGACCTGAAAAAGGTGGCAAAGTGAGTAGAAACAAAGGAAGTCGCCCGATTTTCCGTAGAGAATTAGAGACCTATACTTAGTATTATTCTACGTTGAGACTAGAAGTTGATAGTCTTGTTGTGACCATTATAGGTTGACACTTCTACGTACGGCGTATTCGCCTTAGCTTGTGGATATTAGCCTAAAAGGTATGTGAACTATCTCCTCTTCTAGCATGATTCCTTAGAATGAAGAAAGTAAATTCTACTCCTTGAATGATCCATTCCTTGCTTGTATTTGGATTGCCTAAAATAGAATTTTTTCTATGTACTTCCTGAGTGTACTTTGATGTTTAAATTGTAAGTAGTATAATCCCTTTCCTTAGGGAAGTTTGTATTCTTAAAAGTGAAGGTATTTTTCTTAAAGTGCATAGAGACTTGAAAAGGAAGTGGTTTCAAATCTTTTGGCTAGTGCCTTAGTTCTAAAACCTAAAGGTCATTATAATGACTTTAGTGAGTCAAAGAGTGATTTACTTATTTGATTTAAAAGAGGAGAAATGACATGATTTAAGAGAAGTAACTTGTGCTAAGGGTGAAGTTACTTGAGGTTTAAAAAGTAGAAGAAAACTTGTTTTCTAACTATTAAGAGACTCAAGTATTTTTGAAAGTTAAGAACTTGATTTGTAAGTATGTGATACTTGGTTTTAATAGTATAAGTCTCTTGGTTATCAAGGAATGGATATGTCTAAAACCATAGCGGTTATAACGGCTTTATGGGAAGTTGGTTATAACGGCTTTATGGAAGGTTAGAAAGTTGTCTATTTTGATTAATCGGCATAAGTTGCCTAGATTGTGAAAATTTGGAGTTACTTGATTTCAAGCTTTGAAATGAGTTTTCTAAAAGTGTAGTAACTTACTTTGAAAATAGACACACCTCGATACTACGGTGTTAGTATCTTGAGCTTTACATAGAAAGCGAGTCTTTTATAAAAGAATGTACGATGTAGTACTCGCTTGATAAATTGAGAATTTGTCTAAAGTGTGCCTTGATAAGTACTTTGACTTGTTAAAAGAGAATTATTCTATGTATACCTTGATTAGTACTTTGGCTTGATAAATTGAGAATTTGTCTAAGTGTGCCTTGATAAGTACTTTGACGTGTTAAAAGAGAATTATTCTATGTATGCCTTGATTAGTACTTTGGCTTGATAAATTGAGAATTTGTCTAAAGTGGCCTTGATAAGTACTTTGACTTGTTAAAAGAGAATTATTCTATGTATGCCTTGATTAGTACTTTGGCTTGATAAATTGAGAATTTGTCTAAGTGCCTTGATAAGTACTTTGACTTGTTAAAAGAGAATTATTCTATGTATGCCTTGATTAGTACTTTGGCTTGATAAATTGAGAATTTGTCTAAGTGTGCCTTGATAAGTACTTTGACTTGTTAAAAGAGAATTATTCTATGTATGCCTTGATTAGTACTTTGGCTTGATAAAATGAGAATTATCCTATGTATGCCTTGATTAGTACTTTGGCTTGATAAATTGAGAATTTGTCTAAAGTGTGCCTTGATAAGTACTTTGACTTGTTAAAAGAGAATTATTCTATGTATGCCTTGATTAGTACTTTGGCTTGATAAAATGAGAATTATCCTATGTGTGCCTTGATAAGTACTTTGGCTTGGTTAATTGAGAACTTGCCTATATGTACCGGAAATAGCCTTCGAGTGCAAGTATTATGTTTTATTAAGTTGTCGCGACTCGGTTGAAGCGGTCACCGCCTTGTTGTAAGTTACCGACGCATCGACGGTGATGTGATTCCACCGCATGCTTCCGCACTTGTAGTACTTGGATTAAATTCTGATTTTTATGTAAGACACGGTAGTGCTTATGTCTTGTTTGATGGTCGGTCGAGATAGGTAAGAGTATAAATGGCGGGCAAGCCCCAAGACGTTATACCACCTCCTCCAGGGTAAGAGTATTAGTGAGGGGTAAACCCCCAAGACGCTGTACCACCTGCTATATGTGTTGTTTGACGGCCGGTTGAGATAGGGTAAGAGTATAAATGAGGGGCAAGCCCCAAGACGTTATACCACCTCCTCCAGGTAAGAGTATAAGTGGGTAAACCCCAAGACGCTATACCACCGCTTACCACCTTCTCCGTGGTAAGAGTATGTGAGGGTAAACCCCAAGATGCTATACCACCGGTGGACTTGATGTTATGTTATATCATGGATCACGGTGAGGAAAGATTCCACGCATGATTGATATTATGGCGTGAGACCCATAGTTATATCTCGAGTAGTGACTCGGGGCTTGCGCCCTCGACTTGATATGATCGCTATGTGTTTTGTATCGTAGGTTGGCTATCATACATGTCTCCTGCTTTGTTTAGATCGTTATGATTTCATTACGATTTATTGTTCACATACTTGGTACATTCTTCAGATCGACCTCCGGGCCGCGTTCATGCCGCAGGTTTAGGTACGCTGTTTGGTGATCGGCAGGTGTAGGATCCTGCTCAGGGTTTTTGGATAGCTCCCTCTATCCAGGAGTTTATCTTTTTGGTATATGTCCTTCAGTACATGCTTTGTACAGTTTTGGGTACGGCGGGGCCTTGTCCGCCACATTTCGCTTTAACTCCTGAGGTCCGTATTCATATGTGGATCGACTCACGTATGCGGTGTAGTGTCTTTTGGTTATGTATATGTGGCAGCCTTTGTCGCCTCGCACGCACGTTGTTTTAAAAGAAAAAAAATGAGGTGTTATTTAATTTCCACGCTTTACTTGTATTGTTAAGGTAGAAGGTGCCTGTGTAGGCACTACCACGCCCCGGTTTCGGGGCGTGACACTTGCCGGATGGGGCCACCCCTACCTCGTTGCGGCCGTTGTGGTAGGCTCCACGGTGGGGAGTGTCGTGCTGGGTTGGGAGTTTGTTTTACACGTGACGCAGGCCATTTTGCAGGAATTGTCCGACTGCAGATAGCACGGATGAAGAGATTCACCTTCGGATCAGATGGCCGTTCATCGCCTTATTTTTCTACGCGCGCGGCAGTGATCATGATTAGAACGCATGCGGAAAGTGAAGCCATAGTTACGTGTATATCCTTAACTCTCTAAGGATTAGTAGGTGTGATAAGATGGTTACATGTTAAGTATTATGCGGGTAATTTTATGTAAATTGTGACTTAGAGCCCGGCTTGTAGGGGGTAAGTTTGGGACATGGAAGTTGTGAGCCTTAGGATTTTTGATAACCGTAGGAACCTTAGCTCTGTGGCTATCGTGAGTGGAAGATTTTACGTGATCTTTTCGAGAACATAGTGTACGTGGTATACGTGGGTAATAAGTCCATGAGTGGTGTGAAATGATAGCGGTAGCTAAGCTAGGGAAACCACTAGGTTTTCGTGACTTGAATAGTGAGATTGTCTCGGACGGAACAAGAGCGTGGTACGACGCTAGGAAGAGTCGAGTGTGTAAGGAGGATACGGTGAAAGAAGAAGCGAACACGTGTTGAGAAGATGGAAGTGATCCTTTGGCGAGAATACCCTTAGACCGCGGATGGGACTAATAAGTTGTTATACGTTAGAGGTAATTCCTCGAAAGGAGGTAAGCTTTGCGTGGTTAGTATATTATGGCCATACGTGGCATAATTGGTTTTGTAGGTATAGAGTGAAGACTTCACCGCATGCGCTCGAGACGTAGGCGAACATTCGACGAATGTTTCTGGCGGGGAGAATGTTATACCCGTAGTTCGCCACGTATGAGAGCGCATTTAAAGGAGTAAGACTTAAAATTTTCGAAAGATAAGTTGACGGATTGTTTCGGACGGGTTTTAGTCAACTTTGAGGCGGGTTATGACCTGGTACATTGAGAGTTCCTAAGTGTTTCAAAGGCCTAGGGAGTAGTTCGTTGAGTCTAGATTCCAACGCAACCAACCGCTCGTCAATAGGATATCGGAGTAGGAAGTTATGGGAGTTACAAGTTCAATGCGCAGACGGACAGAAATATGTTTCGGACAAGAGAGACAGGGCCGCGACGCAGGCTGCAGGGCCGCGGCTCCGGAAGATCTGAAGGGTCGCTGAAGTTTCAGCCGCGCGCCGAAGCAGGCGCGGCGCGCCGAAAGTCCCGAGAGGCGGCAGAGTTTCACGCCGCGGCGCCGGGCCGCAGGCCGCGCCGAGGCGGGTTCTCGCGAGAGTTAGTGGAAATTTCTGACCGCTTTGTTTTAAAAGAGGTCATGGGTGGGTGACAAGTATCCCCATCTGAAATGTTGCATGTTTATATTGACCAAGTCTCAAGACTTGGTCATCTTTCAAATCTCTCTAAGCAAAAGCTCTCACTTCTCTCTAGAATTCCAAGAGGAATTCAAAGCCTAAGAAAAATCTGAAAAGTTAAGGACAAGAAGGAAGCTTGTGGCTAGCTTGTAGGTGTTATTGTGGTGGTGTTCTTGGAAAGGAGGCTAGCAAAATTGTTGGAATAGTTTTGGCTAAAGCTCTAAAGGTAACAATTCTCTCTTGTAGCTAGTTATTGATGTTGCATGTGAAGGAGAAGGAACTTGTTATAGTAAATAATGCTCTTAGACTCATTGCATGTAAGAAATATGGTTTGGGTGTGAAAGAATTGGTTAAGAAGATTATGTGAGCATGTTGTAGCCTAAAAACTACCTTAGACTTGTTAAGTTGGTTGTTTTACCTTGTGTGGCAGAATTTTACACATCTAAGTTTAGGTGTGTAATCCCCTTGTAAATGTTGGATTGTTGGGCCTTAAATGTGGCGTTTGGATATTGAATTCGACCTTGAAAAAGGTGGCAAAGTATGTAGAAACAAAGGAAGTGCTACCCAAATTTCCTTAAGAATTAGTAACTTAAACTTGGAATATTCTACATTGAAATTAGGGGTTAATAAACGTATTATGGTCATTATAGGTTGACATATTACGTGCGGTATTTCGAACTTAGCAAGTGGATTAACCGAAGAGGTATGTGGAACTTTCCTATCTCTTGAGCATGAGTAGTTGTACCTATGTAGTACGGTAGACGTACAAGATTTGATATCTTTCACTTGTTTTAAAGGATATGATACTTGTTTCATTTTAAAAGTATAAGTCCTCGATTTAGGAAAATGTATTTGACTATGAATAACGCAAATATAATGACTTTATGGGAAGTTGGTTATATTAGCTTTTGAAAGGTTAACAAAGAAAGGTTTACTCTAAGTAAAACAAGTACGGGTAAATGATTTGAAACTGTGAAAGGTGAATTGATTTTTAGGCATTGATTGCCTAAGGTTTTAAAGGAAATGAAGTCACTTGATTTAGAAGCTTATTATATTTCTAAAAGGAAATGTGACTTGTCTTGAAAAGAAATCGTAACTTGATACTATGGTGATTAGTATCTTGGAATTTTTATATAAAAAGAGTTATTTCTTAAAAGGTTAGAAGTACGTGGTAGTTGGGTTGAATTCCCGGATTTTCTCTTAAAAGACATGTTAGTGCCTTAGGTATACTAAAATGAGAGGATATATCAATAATGTTAATAAGAAGTAGGGGATTTCTTAACTTGCTTATGTTATGATAAGCCGGTAGCGCTTATGTTATGTTATGTTATGATAAGTCGGTAGCGCTTATGTTATACATGATGGCCGGTTGTGCTAGGTGGTATGTTCTTACGGGGTAGACCCCGGATTATTCTTGTTATTTCCTTTTGACATACTGACAGGATGGATGGTCCACGGGTATGCGTTCATTAGGATGGTTCACTACTTATTCCGTTAATTCGTTGGCATACCGACACGATGGACGGTCCACGCATGCCAGATTCTTGTTATTTCCTTTGGACATACCGACACGATGGACGGTCCACTGCATGCGTCCATTAGGATGATTTACTACTTATTCCATGGATTTGCTACCCATGACGCGAAAGCGCGATTGTACTCACGCGTCCATAGATCCATGCGGTGAAATAGTCTCACGCGAGCGGCGCTTGTACTCATGCGCGTGTCCACAGGATCCACGCGGTGAAATAGTCCCACGCGAGGCGGATGGCCTTACGCTGGTCCACAGACCCACGCGGGTGAAATAGTCCCGTGAGTAGGATTGCTTAATGATGCTACGAGAGAGACCGCTTTGATCATGAGCCTCCTATTTTTATGCAGTAAAGTTTATACGTGTTACTCTCATTATTAGTAAGGCACAGTGCAATGTAAATTGATTTTCGTATATGACTCCAGCTTGTTTTAGACTTATGATATTATTACAGTATTTTCCAGTTTTACATACTTAGTACATATTGTGTAATCGACCCCTTCCTGGGCCGCGCTCATGCCGCAGTAAGGGTAAAGAGTGGTGGATCCTCATTCTTAGGATCTTTGCTCAGCTGTCAGAAGCTCCATTCCTCCGGAGGCTTGACTTGTCTTTTGGTACGGTTCTCCCTGGTGTTGTAGATGTTTTGTACATTCAGGGGCATGACGGGTCCCTGTCCCGTCATAGTGTTTACACCTTCTTAGAGGCTTGTAGTCCTGTCATGAATTAGGATGTAACTGTTCGTTGTTGTATTTAGAGGTAGCCACTTTGGGTTAACCTGCTTTATATTGTATGGGTTCTTATGGTGAGTTTATTATTTCCGATGGTTTTCTCTGATGTTGTATCACAAGGGTGCCCGGGGTAAGGCACCGTCACGATCCGGTCAGGTCGTGATGAGTGTCATGGCCCGTGTTCTTGATTTCGTAAATAGCGGGAGGGTTAATTGCCTCTTGTTGTGTTACGCACGATAACGTATACCCTTCCAAGATTCGGATGGCCTGTATGAGGCCTTGTATGTAAGAAAGTGTAGATCGCCGGTTGGATGGTTCGACATAGGCGAGGTTCAGTTATTTGGTCCAGACTTGATTCAGCGGGCTGTGGATAAGGCGAAGCTTATCCGGGAAAAATTATTAGTAAGCTTAGAGTCAGCAGAAGCTTTGTGCAGATAACCGACGTTGACACATGGGGTTCAGCTTGACATTTTAGTATGAGTATTGTTGTGTGGCCTCGTGTGGTATTATTGGTATGTAGGGGTTGTAAAAGAAGACTATGTCGCTATCTTTAAGTTTGACTCCCGAAAGAACATTCGGGGACGAATGTTTCTAAGGGGGGAAGAATGTTACACCCCGTATTTCCGGATATGTTTATAAGAACATACGTAAGAACTCAAATGTTAAGATTTGGAGACGAGTAAAAATTTATCGGAATTATGGAATTGTCGGAAAACAAAATATTGCGAAGAATGGGAGGGCGACACGTGTCACCCCCTTATTGGCCTTGGACGAATTGGGGCTTGGATATAATGGTCATTTGACCACTAATGAGATGATCAAGTCTTGCAAAGACTTTGGCTTGATAAGTTTGACTAAGTCAAGAAGTCAATAGCTTGAGATAATTGACCACATCTTGACCTTCCATTTGGATGAATCCTAGCCCTTGTTTTATTTATTTATACCACTACTAGTGCAAGACTAGTCTCCATACTTAGAAAAAATTTCAAGAGTTGAGAGAAAAACATTGTGAGGCTCACGGTTTTTAGCAAGGGTTTGAAGAGAAATTTTTCAATTGTTGTCCAATAATTCCCATACTTTAAACCAAGGTTCCTAAGAGTATTGTAAGTGTATCTCAATAGAAAGATCCCGGAAATGTGGTGTTTTCGTATTAGTCGCAAGGCGAAAACCTAAGGAGTTATTTAACTTTGAAGATGGAACTTGAAGAAGAGTTCTTCATAGGCATCTAAAGGTTGCTTGGAATGGTTTGGAATGCCAAAAAGAGGAGCTAAATTTGCTAAGGATCGACTCGTAATCTTGGATCATATTTGGGGTAAATGAGGTATAATCTTCGTCTTACTTTTGTAATTGAAGATTCCATGTTATTATAAGTTAGAAATGATCATGTGATATGTGTTATGAAGATTGATAAGTGTTATGGAAATTTGGAAGCTCAAATCCGAAAATGACATGTTAAGCCATTTGAAATTGAAATACAATTTGGTCGATAATTAGAATCGTCGCATGTTTACCTACTTGAGGATTGTAGTAGTTATAATCAATTGTGGCTAGATAACATGTTATATTAAACCACTTGGATTGAAAAGAAATTGGAAGAAGAATTGGTATTGTTGCCTAATCGCGAATTGACATCAGAGTTTAGACTAGTTTGTTATATATTGGGCGGAATTTTACATGTCTTGATCAAGCGTGTAATCCCCTATTGTTAACTACTTTGTTGGGCCTTAAATGGCGTGTTTGGTTATTGAATTCGCCTGAAAAAGGTGGCAAAGTATGTAAAACAAAGGAAGTGTGTCCGATTTTCCGTAGAATTTAGTGACTTTGCACTTGGAATATTCTACGCTTGAAGTAAGAAGTTAATAGACGCATTATGGTCATTATAGGTTGACATACCACGACGCTTAATCGACTTAGCAAGTGGATTAAACCGAAGAGGTATGTGGAACTTTCTTATCTCTTGAGCATGAATAAGTTGTAAATGTATAGTACGGTAGACGTACAAGATTTTGACAATCTAGGTCCATTTGATATCCTTGGCTTATTTTAAGAATGTCCAAGTTGATTGAGCTAGGGAATTAACTCACTTGTTAAATATTAAGGATATCTTGGTTTTCAAAAGTTAAGAGACTTTAAGTATGTTGAAAGTATTATTGATACTTGTTTTGTTGGAAGTTTAAGTCTCTTGGTTATAAAGAAGTATGTAAGTTGCTAATGTATAAAACTAGTATAACGGCTTTATGGGAAGTTGGTTATAATAGCTTTATGGAAAGATGAAAAGAGTGGTTTACTCTAAGTAATTTAAGTATGCTAAATGACTTGAAATAACGAAAGGCAAATTGATTTAAAGGCATCAATTGCTTAAGGTTTTTAAAAGAAAGAAGTCACTTGATTTAGAAGCCCGAAAATGTATTTTCTAAAAAGGTATTGTGACTTGTCTTAAAATGTAGTTATGACTTGATACTACGGTTATTAGTATCTTGGAAGTTTATATGAAAATGAGTCATTTTAAAAGAATAGAAGAACGTAGTACTTTGGGTTAAACTCCCGGATTTATAATGACATGTTAGTGCCTTAAGTAAACTAAAATGAGAGTGTATATGAATAAGACTAATAAGAAGTTAGGGGGATTTCTTAACTTGCTTACTTATTGTATGATAAGTCGGTAGTGCTTATGTTATGTATGATGGCCGATTGAGATAGGGTAAGAGTATATCCGGCGGGTAAATCCTCAAGATCGTTATACCACCTTCTTCAGTGGTAAGAGTATATCCGGCGGTAAATCCTCAAGATCGTTATACCACCTTCTTCAGTGGTAAGAGTATATCCGGCGGGTAGATCCCCAAGATCGTTATACCACCGCCTGTGGTAAGAGTATAAATGAGGGGTAAATCCCCAAGATCGTTATACCACCTGTTTCCGTGGATTTGCTACCCATACTTTTGATTACTCTCATTGTTAGTAAGGCACTGTGTACTGTTATTTGAGTTATCATACATGTCTCCAGTTTTATTATAGACTTATGATTTCATTACAAGATTTCGGGCCACATATTTGGTACATGTTGTACCGACTCTCCTTCGGGCCGAGTTCATGCCGCAGTAGAGTACTGTGTCCGATCCTCGCCTAGGATCACCGCTCACCGCTGAGAAGCTTCTTTATTCGGAGGCTTATTGTCACGACCACCACGGCCCGCGATCGTGCCTTACCCCGCACCCTAGTGATACAACATCGATAAAAACCACTAAATAAAACATACAGATATGAAACAAGATAAAGAAAACAAAGCAACCAAAACGGTTGCCTTTTTCATATATATACAGAATTTGAACAAGCTTACATCCTTTACAACCCCGCCCACAACAAGATTACTGCACTCTAAGAGTGTAATAACAACTATGACGGACAGGCTCCGCCATACCCCTGAATGTACAAGAACCTACAACTCAGGGAAACATACCAAAAGATAAGCCTCCGGAGAAACGGAGCTTCCCAATACGCTGAACCGTGATCCTATGAGCTAGGATCAACAACCGATGTACTCTACCGCGCAGATGAACGCAGCCTCCGGCGAGGTCAAGACATAACAGTACCAAGTATGTGAAATCAAAATATCAGAAATGAAATCATAGTAGTCTATATAAAACAGGAGACATATATGATAACCAAACTACAATACATAATTTGTAAGCAGTCACGTCAAGTCAGGGACTCACGCCCTCAAAGTCATCACTCAATTATAACTATGAGTCTCACGCCCGCAACATCGTTCATGCCCGTGGAATACCTTCCTCACTGCCGGCAGTCTACGATAACCAAACCAAGGAGTACACATGAACACCAGGTCCCACCTGTCATAAAACCGTGACGGGCAAGTACGGCGCTAACTACTGGATACCAAAGCCGCATCATCAATCGACCGGGCAAGTACGAAAGCCAACTCCCGATACCAAAGTCGCATCAACAAATCTATATAACCATACCACGGCCGACCTGTGGCAAGGCACGAAGCCAACTACCGATACCACCGCGCCACGTAGTCGTCGGCAAGTACGAAGACTAACTACCGATACCAAGCCGGAATCACGAGACTTCGCCACAAAACTGAACGGGCAAGTACGGCTAACTACCGATACCAAGTCGAATCAGCCACGACTCGGGCAAGTACGAAAGCCAACTACCGATACCAAGCCGAATCAAGAAACCTCGCGAGCTAGTCCATGGAATAATAATCACGTGCATCGGGAATGTTCCACACCGCCAGACGCCCAAGTAAGATCATAACAAATCAGCCGCCCTCCATCGAGACGCGTGGTATAGAAATACAATACTAGCACGACAAGGCTATCACACGCAAACATAGGCAAGTTACACACAACTCAAGGTGCTTTCATTTTATGCCAAAGTCCAGGTTTTAACCCCAAAGTACTACGTACGTTAAATTCTTTTTAAAGGATCCATTTCTTTTACAAAGGTCACCCGCCCGTATTATCAAAATAGGGTGACTAACATTTTAAGTAAACCAAAACAACTTCCATACTTTCCTTTTTAAACCAAATTAAGACAATACCATGCCCTTTCTAAATCAAAACACTTTCCCTTTTAAAATCAAGTAACAACCTTCTTTTCCAAAAGTTCAAGTTGCCTAATTTCAAATACTCAAGCCTCTTATTTTCGAAAGATTTCATAGCTCATAGTCTTAATCACTTAACAACGTAATCTCTTTTAAAACAATTTGAGTAACATAAGTCTATGTGTGAGTAGGTTATACTTGTTTATAACAATCTTATTAAAGCAGCCATGATCTAGGAAATGTAATACAATTTTGTCTTATCTTAGCTTCTATGCAGATGGAGGTTTCTACTGGTTTTTAATAATAATAAATTAGTCCATATATTTTCCTTTATTAACGCTGCAGTGGTTTGTTCGATACTTATTATCATTTCCGAATATAATATTATTCCTTTTAAAATCCAATTACCCATTTCTCATAAAAGCGGTTTCACAATTTTTTAACACAAACCAAGTCCTTAATATTTCACATCAAGTCATTTATAAGTCAAGTCTCTTATCTTTTAAAAACCACAAACCATTTCTTTACCTACATAAAGTTGTTATAACAAACTTCCCATAAAGCCGTTATAACACTTTATGTTTTAAACCAACCAAATCCATTTAGCACATGTACGTCTACCGTACTACATAGTTCACAACAATCATGCTAGAAAAGATAGGAAGAGGTTCATATACCTCGCGACGATTATCGACAATTAGCAAATCGCTCCAAAGTACTGTAACCCTGCTAGCCTTTTCCACCCTCCAAGTAGAATACGCTACTCTTAGTACTTCAACCTATAAAGGCCACAAACGTCTATCAACTCCTAGATACCTTCGTAGAACATTTCTAAATACAAGGTTCCATATTCTACGGAAAATTCGGCAGCACCTCCCCCCGCAACCACATAAATCTCCTCCTCTATCAAGGCCCGTTACCGAGCCAACAACTCCAAGGGGGTTACACGTCTAACCGGACGTGTACAACACTGCCTTACATTAATACTACAAGTCTACTGTAAATACAATCCAATGTAACTACAGTTCAATCCTATTAATCTTCTATCTTCATATAATATACTCAAGTATAACTACTATAACATGTAATATCCAATTACAAAGGGGGACAAAGATCATTACTCGATAAGCCCAAAATTATCCAAGTTTAAATGTCGATCCTGAACAACGTTTAGCTCCTAATTTGCACGCTCCGATAGCTCCAAGAAACCCTTAGAAGTTTCCAACCAACTTCTACTTAATACTTCAACCCACTATGAAGATTTTCCTAGGGTTTCGTTTTGTTACTAAAGGGAATATAGTAGTATTTCCGGGCTCTTAGTATAGAGGTAACTTTGGAATACTACAAGGGATTTGGGCTAAGGTATTTTGGAATAGTAACAATACTAGAAGACAACTTTCTACCAAGGGGGGGGGGGGGTATTTGGGCGAGAGCTACTCAAAGGGGGAGGGGACTTTGGACGAGAACTTGCAACTAAGGGGGAAGGATTTTGGAGACTTGGAATTTGTTTTTGTGGATGAAGAAGTCTTGCACTTGAGGGGGGTATTTATAGAACCTTCAATGGCCAAGATTGAAACAAATGGAGGGTGAAGATTGGGTTGCTTGTGTGAGTGGAGTCTTCCACCAAGTGTCCACCACAAAATTGGGACATATGTCCACCACAACATTGGAACATATGTCCACCACAACAATGAGCCATGTGGTCATCCACATGGCTCACAAAAACCGTCCACCACCTACTCCCACTCACTCAAAAAAAATATCTTGCAAGACTTGACCTTTTGACTAGTCCATTAGCCCAACATTTTCGTCCAAACATGCCACCTAAGGGTGACACATGTCGCCCTCCTATTGGTCCAAAATATTTCGTCTCTCGGAAAAATCCATAATCGGTTAAAATATTAAAAACGTAGAATTTCCTTCACAAGGTTCTAATCTTTCCGTTGAAAGTTCACAATTTCGTCCTTAACCTAATTAGGGTTTGTACAAACGTACGTACGTCCTCACATACATACCCTGGAACTACGGGGTATAACATTCTTCCCCCCTTAGAAACATTCGTCCCGAATGTTCCTTCTAAGTCTCCAAACATACCTGTGCCGGTATAGTCTTCCCTACTATACTTAGGAAACAAATTATGCCACCCATGGCCATAATACAACATATGCGCAAAAACTCAAATCCAAGCCAACGAGAAATCACTCTTACATCACAAAAGCTCCCACCCATGGTCTAAAGGATACTCCATTCGCATCTTCACTTCACAACAAAATGATCTCTTTTATTCTGCTAACACACGTTCACTTCTTTCCTTACTCGTCGTACCCTTCTCGTACACCCGAAATCTCTCTCTAGTACACGTTCCATACTCCATCATCGCCAGCTTTCCAAAACTTTAGAGTCACTACCTCCAAACTTGGTCATCTCACTAGCTTCAATTTCCTCTAAGGCCATTCCCGGCCTTCACGATCCGATTCTGGTCGAACGCATCCACAAACCCGTACGATGGTTACCTAAACTTGGGCCTTGCACCCTCGTGATCCTACCACCTGGCGGGACCACCTCGAACTGACCCCACCTCAATCCGGGCTGCGGGTTGACCCACGAATGGTCCTTAACCCGACCCATAATCGTGCCAAACTCTTGTTCCCCCGATCCGGAACAATCTTACCTGTTCAAGTCCTGAAAGCTACCACTTTTATCTTACACAACCCAAGGAATTATCCCACAATGCATTTCACGCATACCAAGTATTTCGACAAAAACTAACCGTAAAAAAAAATCTTTTACTCAAGACAACCTTACATCTAAGGTCTCAATGTATAATATTCTAAGGTTCACACCTTCCGTGTCCCCATACTTATCTATATCATAAATTATACAATGCTATCTAATCATAACATTTAAACATAAGTCAACATAACATGCATACTAGTCTCTAGAGGGTTAAGGATATACCTGTATCTACTGCTTCACTCTAATCATAGGTCTGTCCTGCAGGGCGCATAGCTAGAGAAGGCGATGAGCCAGCCACTGATCCTGAAGGCCGAGTCTCTACATCCGCGCTACCCTGCCGGACAATTTCGCAAATGGCCCGCTGGCCGCATGTAAAACAACCTCCCGAACCAAAGACGACACTTCTTATGGATTCTACCGCAACGGCCACACCGAGGTGGGTGGCCTCATCCGCCAACAAAGACTACTCCCGAAAACTCAACCTCGAGCCCCGACCGCCTCCGAATACTGATGCCTCAAGATCGCGAGGACCGCCAAGATCGCGAGGCGCATAACTAGTTCTGGCCGAGGCGTCCGCCTTGAAAGTTACCAAAGGACCGCCGCCCTAGCCTTCTTCTCGCTGGTATTGGTCAACTGCCGCCTCTCCGCTCACATCCAAGTGCATAAGCTCGCATGCGGCAATGTCCATGCCGCCAAGAGCTACACCCGAGCAACTTCGCCAAATAATCGCCGAGCCTCGTGACATAGCGGTGCACTCGCCCTCCATGTCGGCTACTAACGCGGGACGCATCGAGCTAGTGAGTCAAACTCACATTGTACTTCAACCGACGCCGGCCGCTTTAACGCCAAAAACTGTTTACCCGAGCCCTCTCATCCGCGAGGTAATAAATGTAAGAAATGCCCCGAGAACTCGCCCCATACCGCTGAGGCGCATGCTCTCCCGATAGCTCCCACGAATCAAACCGATCGCGGTATCACGCAGCCAACGCGAACCCAAGACCACCGACTCGCCTCCAAGCCTTGATCACTCTACGATCCGCTGGCCGCTTGATGAACTCCCGCGGATTATCCTCGTGCCTCGACGCCAGAACTCGCGGCTACAACTCGAAAATCCCGTAGTCTCAAGTTATCCGATCTAGATGAACCACGGTGCTATCGAATCGCCAAGGCCCGGGCCTATCTCATGTTCGCCACAACTCGCTAGTAATCGCCATCTCTCAGAATTCCATCTCCTCTCGCTTCCAGCCGTGGATCGAGGCGCAGTATCGTGGTCTTCGCTGGGCCGGCGGCGTCGTGGAACTCGCCGCCCGAGGTATCGCCTCGGGTATAGATCGGGCTCGCCTCGTGACCTACGTGTCCTACTAGTAGCTCTCACGCTTTGCCCTTTTGGGCCCGGTTGCTGCGCGAGGCATAATCGTGCAGTAAAAGGAATACGTTAGAGGGTCCAACTTATAACATACCAAAGGCACGATCTCGAGTGAGAAGAATGGAAACCAATCCTAAATATCATATAGCCTCCCGATTATTGCGTGGTGCACAACACTCCGATAATCAAGACTTACTAGATACGGTCTCAGACACTTTCCGAGGATTAATCGCTCGATACCACTTTTGTCACGACTCACCACGCCCGCGATCGTTCCTTACCCGCACCCTAGTGATACAACATCGAGAAAAACTAGCGGAAATAAAACATACAGATATGAAACAAGATAAAGAAAACAAAGCAACCAAAACGGTTGCCTTTTTCATATATATACAGAATTTGAGCTACATCCTTTACAACCCCGCCACAACAAGCATTCATGCACTTCTAAGAGTGTAACAACAACTATGACGGACAGTGGCCCCGCCATACCCTCGAATGTACAAGAACCTACAACTCAGTGGAAACATACCAAAAGATAAGCCTCCGAGAAACGGAGCTTCCTAATACGCTGAATCGTGATCCTATGAGCGAGGATCAACAACCGATGTACTTACCGCGCAGATGAACGCACTTCCGGGCGAGGTCAAGATAACAGTGTACCAAGTATGTGAAATCGAAAATATCAGAAATGAAATCATAGTAGTCTATATAAAACAGGAGACATATATGATAATCAAACTACAATACATAATTTGTAAGCAGTCACGTCAAGTCAGGGACTCACGCCCTCAAAGTCATCACTCAATTATAACTATGGGTCTCACGCCGCAACATCGCTCATGCCCGTGGAATACCTTCCTCAATGCCGGCAGTCTACGATAACCACACCAAGGAGTACACATGAACACCAGGTCCCACATGTGTCATAAAACCGTGACGGCAAGTACGGCGCTAACTACCGATACCAAAGCCGCATCATCAATCGACCGGGCAAGTACGAAGCCAACTACCGATACCAAAGCCGTACCAACAAATCTATATAACCATACCATGAAGCGACCTGTGGCAAGACGAAAGCCAACTACCGATACCACCGCGCCACGTAGTCGGCAAGTACGAAGACTAACTACCGATACTGCCGGAATCACGAGACTTCACAAACCGAACGGGCAAGTACGGCTAACTACCGATACCAAGCCGAATCAGCCACGACTGGGCAACTACGAAAGCCAACTACCAGATACCGCCGAATCAAGAAACCTCACGGAGCTAGTCCATGGAATAATAATCACGTGTTGCACCGGGAATGTTCCACACCGCCAAGACGTCCAAGTAAGATGATAACAAATCAGCCGGCCCTCCATCGAGAGACGCGGTGGTATAGAAATACAATACTAGCACGACAAGGCTATCACACGCAAACATAGGCAAGTTACACACAACTCAAGGTACTTTCATTTTATGCCAAAGTCCAGGTTTTAACCCCAAAGTACTACGTACGTTAAATTCTTTTTAAAGGATCCATTTCTTTTACAAAGGTCACCCGCCCGTATTATCAAAATAGGGTGACTAACATTTTAAGTAAACCAAAACAACTTCCATACTTTCCTTTTTAAACCAAATTAAGACAATACCATGCCCTTTTTAAATCAAAACACTTTCCCTTTTAAAATCAAGTAACAACCTTCTTTTCCAAAAGTTCAAGTTGCCTAATTTCAAATACTCAAGCCTCTTATTTTCGAAAGATTTCATAGCTCATAGTCTTAATCACTTAACAACGTAATCTCTTTTAAAACAATTTGAGTAACATAAGTCAATGTGTAAGTAGGTTATACTTGTTTATAATAATCTTATTAAAGCAGCCATGATCTAGAAAATGTAATACAATTTTGTCTTATCTTAGCTTCTATGCAGATGGAGGTTTCTACTGGTTTTTAATAATAATAAATTAGTCCATATATTTTCCTTTATTAACGATGCAGTGGTTTGTTCGATACTTATTCTCATTTCCGAATATAATATTATTCCTTTTAAAACCCAATTATCCATTTCTCATAAAAGCGGTTTCACAACTTTTTAACACAAACCAAGTCCTTAATATTTCACATCAAGTCATTTATAAGTCAAGTCTCTTATTTTTTAAAAACCACAAACTATTTCTTTACCTACATAAAGTTGTTATAACAAACTTCCCATAAAGCCGTTATAACACTTTATGTTTTAAACCAACCAAATCCATTTAGCACATTTACGTCTACCGTACTACATAGTTCACAACAATCATGCTAGAAAAGATAGGAAGAGGTTCACATACCTCGCGACGATTATCGACAATTAGCAAATCGCTCTAAAGTATTGTAACCCTGCTAGCCTTTTCCACCCTCCAAGTAGAATACGCTACTCGTAGTACTTCAACCTATAAAGGCCACAAACGTCTATCAACTCCTAGATCCCTTCGTAGAACATTTCTAAATACAAGGTTCCATATTCTACGGAAAATTCGGCAGCACCTCCCCCCCGCAACCACATAAATCTCCTCCTCTATCAAGGCCCGTTATCGAGCCAACAACTCCAAGGGGGTTACACGTCTAACCGGACGTGTACAACACTGCCCCACATTAATACTACAAGTTCATCAGAATACAATCCAATGTAACTACAGTTCAATTCTATCAATCTTCTATCTTCATATAATATACTCAAGTATAACTACTATAACATGTAATATCCAATTACAATAGGGGGACAAAAATCATTACCTCGATAAGCCCAAAATTATCCAAGTTTAAATGTCGATCCTGAACAACGTTTAGCTCCTAATTTGCACGCTCCGATAGCTCCAAGAAACCCTTAGAAGTTTCCAACCAACTTCTACTTAATACTTCAACCCACTATGAAGATTTTCCTAGGGTTTCGTTTTGTGACTAAAGGGAATATAGTAGTATTTCCGGGCTCTTAGTATAGAGTTAACTTTGGAATACTACAAGGGATTTGGGCTAAGGTATTTTGGAATAGTAACAATACTAGAAGACAACTTTCTACCAAGTGGGGTATTTGGGCGAGAGCTACTCAAAGGGGAGGGACTTTGACGAGAACTTGCAACTAAGGGAAGGATTTTGGAGACTTGGAATTTGTTTTTGTGGATGAAGAAGTCTTGCACTTGAGGGGGTATTTATAGAACCTTCAATGACCAAGATTGAAACAAATGGAGGGTGAAGATTGGGTTGCTTGCGTGAGTGGAGTCTTCCACCAAGTGTCCACCACAAAATTGGGACATATGTCCACTACAACATTGGAACATATGTCCACCACAACAATGAGCCATGTGGCCATCCACATGGCTCACAAAAACCGTCCACCACCTACTCCCACTCACTCAAAAAAATATCTTGCAAGACTTGACTTTTGACTAGTCCACTAGCCCAACATTTCGTCCAAACATGCCACCTAAGGGTGACACATGTCGCCTCCTATTGGTCCAAAATATTTCGCCTCTCGGAAAAATCCATAATCGGTTAAAATATTAAAACGTAGAATTTCCTTCACAAGGTTCGAATCTTTTCGTTGAAAGTTCACAATTTCGCCCTTAACCTAATTAGGGTTTGTACAAACGCACGACGCCCTCACATACATACCTCGAACTACGGTATAACACTTATCCTCGTATTGCCTGGCCGTTGTACATTCGTGGTATGGCGGGCCCCGTCCCGTGAGTTGTTATTCTGAGGTGCAGTAGTCACATTTGTGGATTGGGTTGTAAAGAAAAAAAAATGTACTGTTTTATTGCGTATATTGTACGGAAGGTGGCCTTATCGGCTAGCCTGTTGTTATTTTATGTTTAAGCATTTTATAAGTTGTGTATGTTCCGCTGCTATTCTCTGATGTATACCGAAAGGGGTGCCCAGGTAGGGCACCAGTCGCGGGCCCGAGGTCGAGTCGTGACAACTTCCTCCCGTATAAGGCCTCATAAGGCGCCATTTGGATACTAGAATGGTAGATGTTGTTATATGCAAACTCCACAAGAGGTAAATGATCCTCCCAGCTACCCCTGAAATCAATAACACAAGCCCGCAAAGATATCTTCGCGGTCCGATAGTACGCCTACCGTCCGCTTGGCCCGAGGATGAAACGCAGATCTTGAGACTCACTGTGTCCCTTAATCCCTTCGAAAGACTCGTAAGTTAGCCGATAACTGGGCTCCCCTTTCTAAAATGATCGATATAGGCACTCCGTGCAGTCTCACAATCTCTCTGATATACAATCTAGCATAATCCTCGGCCGAAAAAGTCGCCCCGATCGCGTAGTGGTCCGATTTCACAAGATGTCGACAAATAACCGGATGGAATCATACTTCCTCTGAGTGTGAGGTAACCCTGTAATAAAATCCATATTTACCACCTCCCACTTCCAAGTCGGAATATCAATAGCTCGCAATGTACCACCGGCTTCGTGCTAAACCTGACTGCCGACAATTCGACATCGCGCCACAAACTCCGCAACGCCCTCTTCGTGCCATCCCACCTATCCACACAGCTGAGGTCATGGTACATCTTAATAGACCCCGGATGAATAGAATAACGAGCACTTTGTGCCTCCCCCGACGAAGTCCTCGCTACATCGGAACACACAACCGCCCTCAAATCTTAGCACCCTTCAGCGCTACCTCAAATAGACTTTCTCTATCTCAAGAGTGCGCATCTCGATACCGCATCATGATCGGATCCTCATCGTCGCCTCTTCACCTCCTCGACGATGGAAGACTCGCAACCTCTCGAACCCGAACCCCATTACTATCGTAATCAACCAACGAACCCCAAGGCTCGCTAATGATGTAACTCGCGACCATGCCCTTTTCTCTCGCCGCACACCGATGACTACCCATCGACCGCGACTAAGGGCATCCGCAACTACATCGCCTTCCCCGGTGGTATAGATATCGACATCGTAATCATTAAGCGCTCCAACCACCGTCTTCGCCGCAAGTTCACTCCTGCCGAAGATATACCGAGACTTCGTGGTCCGTAAATGTCCACATGAACTCCATACAAATAATGTCTCCAGATTTTCAAGGCATGAATCACTGCTGCCAACTCTAAGTCATGTGTGGGATAGTTCTTCTCATGCTTCCTGAGCTGTCGAGATGCGTAAGCTATAACTTTGCCGTGCTGCATCAGTACGCACCCAAGCCCGACACCCGACGCATCACAATAAACCACATATCCGTCTAAACCCTCTGGAAGAGTAAGGACTGGGGCGGTCGTCAATTTCTCCTTCAGTAACTGGAAACTCTCCTCACAAGCATCCGTCCACCGGAACATAGCTCGAGTCACCTAGTCAAAGGCGCTGAGATGGAAGCAAACTTCTCCACAAATCTCCGATAATAACCCGCAAGGCCCAAAAAGCTGCGCACCTCCGCTTGTAGTGGTCTAGGCCAAGTCTGATCGACTCAATCTTTGTTGTATCCACCAATACCATCGGCCCGATAACATGCCCTAAGAAAGCCATCAAGCCAACCAAAACTCGCAGTTCGAGAACTTGGCATACAATTGCCGGCCCCGAGGACTCCAATACCGCCTCGCCGTCTGCATGTTCTCGCTCGCGCGAATAAACCAGATATCATCAATGAATACTATAACGAACATATCCAAGAATGGCTTGAACACCCGTTCATCAAATCCATGAATACCGCTGGGCGCTGTCAACCCGAAATACATCACCGAACTCATAATGCCCATACCGGTCCCGAATGCGATCTTTGGGATATCCGCCTCTAACTCGCACTGATGATAACTGCATCGCAGTCTATCTTAGAAAACACCTTGCACTCGCAATCGTCAAACAAATCGCCAATCCCGGGAAGGGTATCTGTTTTGATAGTTACCTTATTCACCGCTCAGAATCAACACACACGCAGCTGCCTCATCCTTCTTCTTTACAAATAACACCGCGCCCCTGGAGAAACACTTGGCCCGATAAAGCCTTTTCCAGCAAGTCCTTCACCGGTCTTTCAATTCCTCAACTCACAGTAAAACTCAATCTCCTCTCGTGAGGATACGGAAGCTCGTCTGGGAATACGTCAAAACTCTCTAACGATCGGAATCGATCAAGGTCCAGATTCTCACCTCGATGTCGAATACCGAACCATATAGTAGATATACCCCTTCCGTACCATCTTCCTAGCCTTGAGGTAAGAAATAAACCTACGCCTTGGCGACGCAGTATTCCCCTTCCACTCGATAACCGGCTCACCAGAAACCGGAACCGCACTCAATCTCTCTCATACCCACATTGGCATAGCAAGACGCTAGCCAATCCATACCCATAATCACATCAAAGTCCGTCATATCCAACTCTATCAAGTCGGCAGAGTCTGACGACCGTATATAGTCACTGGGCAAGCCTTATATACCCGCTCGGCTACCACCGAATTACTCATCGCGTAGCCACCTCAAAAGGTTTTATGGACTCGGCTCTATCCCTATTCTACCAAAGAATATGAGGAGATATATAGGACAAGGTAGAACCTCGGATCTATCAAAGCATATACATCACAAAGATGAAACCAATAATGTACTGTGATGACATCCGTGACGCCCCGGTCCCGACGGCCGACATAGCATAAATGCGGTTCTGAGGACCGCTGGAACAGGGACCCCCACCACGACCCCTATCGCGGCATGCTGGCCCGTGAACACCCTGCCCTCCGGGGCGCATAACCGTCGCAGATGAAGATCCAAAGAATCGACCGCCGGCTGAACCATAACACTCCCGCCACCTGCCTGGACAATCTCTTCAAATGGCCTCGCTAGCCACAAGAGTAACAAGCTCTCGGAGGAACACGACACTCGCTCGATGAGACCTACCGTGACGAGCACACCAAGATGTGGTGGTCTTGACGGTGACGCCGCCCCTGAAACCTCAAGTCTCAGAGCCCCGACTGCCTCGAATGACCCGGCCGCTGCACTCCCGCCGTAAAAACTGAGAATGAGCACTCTGTGCTGGCTAAAATGTGGACCTAGTCTGCTTTGTTGAGGTTGTCCGCCAAAATCGCCCCGAGACTCGCTGCCCCGCCTCTTGGGCTGGCTCGAGTCTAGCCGGGTCCTCCTCTCTCGCCCTCTATCCTCGTGCATACGCCGCATCTCCGCAATATCCATACACGTCAAGAGCCACCCCCAAGCATGCAGTAATCATATGACGGTCTAGCCCCATCACATATCGATGAACCCTGTCTGCCATGTCAGCTACAATGGTGTGCGCATACCTAGCCAATGAGTCAAACTCCAGGTTGTACTCTCTGATAGTCCTCCCGTTCTGCCTCAAGGTCAGGAATCTATCCACGCGGGCTCTCTTCATCTCAGGAGGCAAGAAGTGATCCAGGAAGGCCTCTGTGAACTCCTCCCAAACAGCTGGAAGAGCATCCTTACCTCTAGACAACTCCCATGACTCAAACCAGTTCAACGCAATATCGCAGAACCGTAGAAGAGGCTAGCATAATGCACTCACCTCCGAGGCCCTAAGCACTGCATAGTCCGTCAGAACTACCGAACAAACTCGAGGATCCTCCGGATCTCGAACCATAGAACTTCGGTGGATGACAACCCAGAAATCCCAATCAGAACCGTCGGCTCTGGTTGGTCGCCGCTCTGTCGGCGCCGCTCGCATTATGCCGGTCAATAACCGGATCGCCTCGTAATCCCTATACTCAGCCGCTGGACCTGAGGCTCGTGTACCGTGGTCTCGTGAGCCGCCGCCGCCAACTCATTGAGGCCGGGCGACGTCGTGGAACTCGCCGCTCGAAACATCATCTCCGGTAAGGACTGGGCCTGTGTCGTCGTGACCCTACGCATCCTACTAGCAGCTCCCTCAGCTGATTTGCCCTTCTGGGCCGCGGTTGCCTTGCGTGGAGGCATAACTGATACATAAAGGAAAATATCAGAGGGAGTTCAACCTATAACACAACTCTATTGCACGATCTTAGAGTGAAAGAATGGAAAACCAATCCTAAATATCCTGCAGCCTCCTGATTATAGATGTGGTGCACAACACACCGATAATCAAGACTCTACTAGACACGGTCTGTAGACACTTTCCGAGGACTAACTGCTCTGATACCACTTTTGTCACGACACGCGATCGTGCCCTACCGGCACCCTGCTCGTATACATCGAGAATAGCAATGAACATACATAACACATAACCTGTGGATAGTAAACATCACTGGTGGGCCGACAAGACCGCCTTTCATAGATTAAACTTAATCAAAAGTAAACAGTACAACTTGTTCTTACAGCCCAAACCACAAACGTGACTACAGACCTCTAGGAAACAACTGTGGCGGGACAGGGCCCCGCCATACCCCTGAATGTACATAATACCTATAGCATCAGGGAAAATCGTACCAACAAACAAGCCTCCGGAGGAATGGAGCTTCTGACACCCGACCAGTGATCCTAAGAATGAGGATCCACCACCTGCTTACCCTTACCTGCGGCATGAACGCAGCCCCCGAGGAAGGGGGTCAGTACACAATATGTACTAAGTATGCGAAACTGGAAAAATACCGAAAATACCTCATAAGTCTAAATAACTGGAGACATATATGATATTCAATTACAGAACAATGTGCCTTACTAACAATGAGAATATCAAGCATATACTGTACTGCATGAAAATAGGAAGCTCATGATCAAAGCAAGGTCACCCACCCGCAGTATCATTAAGCAATCCTACTCCTGGGACTATTTCACCCGCATGGGTCGTGTGGACCTGCATGAGGTATTCCTCGCATAGGCTGTACCCGCCCGCATGGGACTATTTCACCCGCATGAGCCCTACGGACTCGCATGAGGTATTCCTCACATCGTGGGTAGCAAATCCACGGAATATGCAAATGCCACAACCCGGGGAATGACCCCGTAACGAATAATATACCACTAGCACAAACCGGCTATCATACATAATACAAGCAAGTTAAGAAATCCCTTAACTTCTTATTAGTCTTGTTCATATACATTCTCATTTTAATTTACTTAAGGCACTAACATGTCTTCATGAAATACGGGAATTTAACCCAAAGTACTATGTACTTCTACTCTTTTAAAACCTTAGGCAATTGATGCCTTAAAATCAATTTGCCTTCCATCAATTCACGTCATTTATCCTTACTTATTTTACTTGGAATAAATATCTCTTTTCAACTTCCCATAAGGCTAATATAACCAACTTCTCATAAAGTCGTTATATTAACTTCATACAATAAGTAAATTACATTTTTCATAAATCCAAGGGACTTGTAGATTTAAAATGGAACAAGTATCATATACTTAAAAACACTTCAAGTCCCTTAACCTTGAAAACTTAAGACATCCTTACTACTTTTAAAGAAGTGAGTAAATCCCCTAACTCCACCGACTTGGACACTTTAAAAACGAGTAAAGGATACCAAGGTCTTGTACGTCTACCGTACTATATAGGTAAAACTATTCATGCTCAAGAGATAGGAAAGTTCCACATACCTCTTCGGTCAATCCACTTGATAAGTCCAAAATACCGCACGTAGTACGTCAACCTATAATTGTTATACCCCATATTTTCAGAGTATGTACGTGTGGGCGTACGTAGAAAAGTTTGAGCCTTAAAGTTAGGCAAGGACGAAATTTTGTGCACAACCCCCGTAAAGAGTCGTTTTTCGACGAAACGTTTTCCGGACTTTGCGAAGGGAAAAATACGGCTATGTCATTTATAATTTTTGCGGATTTTTCCGAGAACGGAAATATTTTGGACCAACGAGAGGGCGACACTTGTCACCCTCAAGTTGGCGGTAGTTGTTGGCCGAAGTGGGCATGTTCTTGGCAAGATTTTGTGCCATGTTTTGTGGCCTAATCCATGGGTCAATGTTTGGGAGGGATTTGGGGAGTAGGATAGGGTGCACTTGTGCCAATCTTGGCCATCCACTTGCCCCCCACTTGGCTTGATCATGGCCATTGGTTTCCCTATAAATACCCCCCCTAACTTGAAGACTTCTTAATCCCAAATTGTTCTAACTCTTGAAATCCTCCCTCCCCTCTTGAAGAGCTCTCGTCCAAAGAGTCTTCCCCCTCCCCCTTTGTGAGCCCTTGGCCGAGAGCCTCCTCCCCTCGGGAAAGGCTTGGCCGGCAGGTACCCCTACCTTGAGTTGTTCTCGTAAAATACACCCCCCCCCCTTGGTAGAAAGTATTCTCCAAGTATTTTTATTATCCCCAAAATACCCTAGCCGTATACCTTGTAGTATTCCAAAAGTTACCTCTATACGTAGAGCTCGGAAATACTACCTTTTGTCCTTTTTGTCTCAAAACGAAACCCTTAGGAAAATCTTCATCGTTGGTTGAAGTGCTAAGTAGAAGTTGTTGGGAACTTCTAAGGGTTGTTTGGAGCGGGTTGAAGCGCCCAGAGTAGGAGCTAAACGTTGCTCAGGATCGACATTAAGCTTGGATAATTTTTGGGCTTATCGAGGTAAATACGCTTGACCTTCTTTTGTAATAAGTTTACATACTGTTGAAGTATAAGAATTAAGTAAGTTATATACCAGGAAGGTATATAAGATATACCAGGAAGGTATATAAGAAGAGAATTGAACTGTACTTACATAGGACTGTATTTACAGTAGACTTGTGAAGTTTGGCGGGTAGGGAAGTGCTGCCCAATTTTCCGTAAGAATCTTGTATCTAGATTTATTCTACCGAGTAGTCTAGACATTGATAGACTTGTATAAACGTTATAGGTTGAAGTACTGCGAGTAGCGAATTCTACTCGAAGGGTGGAAAAGGCTAACAGGACTACAGTACTTTGGAGCTTTTTGCTAATAGTCGATAATCGTCGCGAGGTATGTGATTCAAGCTATACTCTTGAGCATGATATTTTAAAAGAATATATATATAGTACGGTAGACGTACGTGTGTTAACTGAACGTAGTTATACGGCAATGTCTTTTGACTTAAGCCTGAATAATAAGAATCTTGAAGTATTTCAAAAGAATTAAGAAACCTTTTTGAAAGAAGAGTAATACTTGGTTTTGAAAACATAAGAGTTATACTAGCTTTATGGGAAGTTAGGTATAACGTCTTAAGAGAGATAAAGAGAATGGTTTACTGATTTTAGAAGTTAAGAGACTTGATCTTAAAAGATAAGAGACTTGACTTATTTGAATTGATATGAATTTTGTTAAAAGTGTGAAACCTCATTCGTGAGTAATGAGTACTTGATTTTTAAAAAGGGATAATGTTTTACTGATTTCAGAAATCAGAATAAGTATCGAACAAACCACTGCAGCGCTAATAAAAGGAAATGTATTGAATAATTAAGTATTATTAAAACCAGTAGAAACCTCCATCTGCATAGAAGCTAAGATAAGACAAAATGATATTACATTTCCTAGATCATGGATGCTTTAATAAGATTGTTATGAACAAGAATAACCTACTCACACATGAGGCATATGTTTCTCAAATTGTTTTAAAGGATTAAAACTATGAACTACGAAACCTTTTCGAAAATGAGAAACTTGAGCATTTGAAATTAGGCAAACTCAACGCTTGGAAAATAATGTTGTTACTTGATTTACAAAGGGAAGTGTTTTGGTTTACTTAACAATGTTAGTCACTCTATTTTTAAACTACTGCATCGAGTGACCTTTGTAAAAGAAATGGATCTCAAAAGGAATTTAACGACGTAGTACTTTAGGTTAAAACCCGGACTTTGACATAAAATGAAAGTACCTTGAGTTGTGTATAACTTGCCTATGCTTGTTGTTGTGTAACTTGCCTATGCTTGTTGTGATAGCCTTTGTTGTGCAAAAATTGTGTTTCTATACTACCGCGTCTCTCGATGGAGGGCCGGTTGACTTGTTGAGAACTTACTGGACGTACCGGCAGTGACGGAAGATTCCACGGGTATGCTTCCATTATTATTGTTACATGGGCATGTCTACACCGATGATGGATTCTGTGGGCATGTGACCATTATGGTTATTTATGGCGAAGTATCGTGACTTACGGTTGTGATCGGGTGCATAGCCTGTTTACTTGCCCCCGTCAGCTACGTGACGCAGGTGGATCTGGTATAGGTTATCGCACTTGCCACGTGTCAGCTTCGCGGCGAAGTATCGTGACTTACGGTTGTGATCCGTGCTTAGTTCGGTTACTTTCGCCATTCGCGCGTGGCGCCGAGGATCTGGTGAGGCTATTGCACTTGCCACGTGTCGCCTTCGCGAGTCGGTGTTTGGATGAAGCCGTGACTTACGGTTGTGACCGTGCATAGCTCGCTTACTTGCCCCGCCGCCTACGTGACGCAGGTGGATCTGGTATAGGTTATCGCACTTGCCACGTGTCAGCTTCATGTTATGATTATTTCCGCACGTCTCTTTATGACACGTGGGACACGATGTTCAGTGTACTTCTTGTGTTATCATATCATGCATCGCCGCAGCCGGCGAAGGTATTCCACGGGCAGGATTGATGTTGTGGGCGTGAGACCCATAGTTATGTTTGAGTAATGACTTGGAGGGCGCGAGTCCCTGACTTGATATAACTGTTTATATGTGTGTACTGTAGTTTGGTTATCATACATGTCTCCTGCTTTATTTAGACTATTATGATTTCATTTACTGATTTTCGCCACATACTTGGTACTGTTAGATCGACCTCTTCGGGGCCGCGTTCATGCCGCAGTAGAGGTACATCATTGTCGATCCCCGCTTATAGGATCACATTTCAGCGTATTGAAGCCGTTCTTCCGGAGGCTTATCTTTTGCATGTTACCACGAGTGCAGAGGTTCTTGTACATTCGTGGGTATGGCGGGCCCCGTCCCGTCATAGTTGTTGTAAAAATCTTAGAGGTGCAGAGTAATCGGCAAGTGGTTGTAAGGATTGTAACTGTTCAAATGTCGATATATATATAATTGCAGAAAGGCAACCGTTTTGGTTGGCCTATTTTCTTTTATCTTGCTCCATATCTAATTGTATGTTTAAGTTTTTATTTCCGCTGGTTTTTCTCTGATGTTGTATCACTAGGGTGCCCGGGGTAAGGCACCAGTCACGGGCCCGGGTTCGGGTCGTGACAATAATGACCATAATACGTTTATTAACCTCTAGCTTCAACGTAGAATATTCCAAGTGCAAAGTCACTAATTTCTACGGAAAATCGGGTAGCATTTCCTTTGTTTCTACATACTTTTCCACCTTTTCAAGGTCCGAATTCAACATCCAAACGCCACTTTTAAGGCCCAACAATCCAAACAATTCAAAGGGGATTACACACCTAATCTTGGATGTGTAAAATTCTGCCCCACAATGCATATTAACTAAATCAATAAGATAAAGGTAGTATTTTGGCTACAACATGTTCACATACTAATTTTATTCCATCCCTTCAAATCCAAATCATATCTCTTACATGCAATTTATCTAAAAGCAATATTTATAACTACAAGTCCTTTGTTCTTCACATGCAACACAATAAACTAGCAAAAGAGAAAGGATTGTTACCTTAGAGCTTACCCAAAATAATCCAACAAATTCACTAGTCTCCTTTCCACAATCACCACCACAAAAACTCCTACAAGCTTGCCAACAAGTTTCCTTCTTGCCACCTTTTCAGATTTTTCTCAAGCCTTGATTTCCTCTTGATTTTCTAGAGAGAAGGGAGAGCTTTTAATTTTTAGAGAGAGAGGAGAGCTTGAAGAATGACCAAGTCTTCAAGACGTGGTCAATAAATAGGACATGCAAAATCAGATGGGGGGGGGGGGACACTTGTCACCCTCCCATGGCCTTTTTTAAAACAAAACAGTTCAGATTTTCCCCCCAGCCTCGCAGAACCCGCCTCGGCGCCGCGGCCCTGCAGCCTGAGCCGCGGCGCTGAAACCTCCGTAACCTCTCAGAACTTCCGGCGCCGCGGCCCTGGTTTCCGGCGTCGTGGCCCTGTGGCTCCTGACTGAAATATTTTTCTGTCCGACTGCGCACTGAACTTGTAACTTCCATAACTTTCTACTCCGATGTCCTATCGACGAACGGTTGGTTGCGTTGGAACCTAGACTCAACGAAACATGTACTACGCCTTTGAAACACTTAGGAACTCATAATGCAACTGGACATAAATTGCCTCAAAGTTGACTAAAAACCCATCCAAAATATTCTGTCGACCTATCTTTTAAAAATTTAAATCTTAACTCCTTTCGTACGTCCGCATAAGCAGGTCCTGAACTATGGGGTGTAACATCACTACTGTCATACCACCCTTTTTGGGTACCACTTGTACTGGACTCACCCACGCGCTGTCAGATATAGGATAAATTACTCCAGCATCGAGTCATTTCATGATTTCTTTTCTGACTACCTCTTTCATGTTTTGGTTTAGTCTCCTTTGTGCCTCAATGGAGGGTCTGCTCTCCCTATCTAGATGAATCTTATGCATTACTGTTGATGGACTTATCCCCTTTATGTCTGCTAATGTCCACCCAATGGCACGCTTGTGAGCCCTCAGTACTCTCAGCAGCTTATCAATCTCTACTGTGGATAGATGGCATGGGATGATCATTGGTAAGGATTGATCTTAGGATTGATCTTCACCTAGATATTGGTACTGTAAATGATCGGGTAGAATTTTTAACTCTAACTCTGGAGCCTTTTCTTTGGATGGTACTGATCTCTCTGCCATCTGCCCAAGCTCTTCATATCTCTTATTATCACATTTCTCATAAGAATTCATCCAATTTACATACTCCATCAGCCTTGGGTCGTTTCCACTACTATCATCCCATCTGGTCAATACTTCTTCAAGCGTATCATCATTTCTGAACCCTTTTTCTGACACTGCATCTTCGATTATGTCAATGGCCGAACAGTTGTCACTTGCATCTGGGAAGGTTGCTGCCCGAAAAACATTGAAAATCACCTCTTCTTCTTCCACCCGAAGTTTCAGCTCCCCTTTGTGAACATCGATGAGAGCCTGTCCTGTGGCTAGGAAGGTTCTGCCAAGTATGATGGGGATTATGTCGTTATCTCTTATGTCTAAGATGACGAAATCAGCGGGAAAGATGAACTTGTCCACCTTTACCAACACATCCTCGATGACTCCTCTAGGGTGGACTATGGAGCGGTCAGCTAACTGCAAAGTGATGTTTGTAGGTTTGACTTCTCCCATTCCAAGTTTGCAAAAAACTAGGTAGGGCATCAAATTTATGCCTGCCCCCAGATCGCACAACGCCTTCTGACATTCAAACTTTCCAATAGTGCATGAGATGGTGAAGCTCCCAGGATCTTTTAATTTATGAGGTAGTTTTCTCTGTAGGATGGCACTGCATTCTTCAGTCAACACCACTATTTCGTAGTCCTCTATCCTCCTCTTTTTGCTAACAATGTCCTTCTGAACTTTACATAGCTTGGCATCTGCTCTAGTGCTTCAGCAAACGGGATATTGAGTTGCAATTGTTTGAGAATTTCCACAAATTTAGAGAATTGTTTGTCAAGAGAACATGTATTTAGCCTCTCGGGGTACGGTATCTTCACCTGGGCGTTTCACAACACTTCCACTTATTTCAACCTCGGGCTCTAGCGCCATGCTCGAGATTCGGCACCGTGGCGCCTAAAGTTCTGTACTGTCCTAGAATCTTCGGCACCGCGGCGCTGCTCGATCGGCACCGCGGCGCTGCTCGATGGCGTCGCGGCGCTGCAGCTGCTGCGAATTTTCTGCTTCCACTGATTCGGCATTTTTCAGGTCAATCGCCTGACATTGCTCTTTTATATTTCCTCCAATATGTGCAGAGTGCTTTTCTTGCATTCTGCTTCTCAGCATGCCCGCGAGTTGTCCTATTTGCGTTTCCAAATTCTTCAAGGACACTCGCTTCGGCCCATGAATCGAGTTTGGTGCCTAGTTAACCCGAGTATGGTCGTCAGAACCCATCCCCGCTTCTTGTGGGGCCAGAGGATTACCTTGTTGATAGTAGTAATCCGTGTCTTCAGGATCCCTGAGATGAATCAAAACCAACAAACGGATCACGGCGCACTGGTTTTCACAAATAAAAGATAAAAAAAAACAAAAAAAAAACCAAATTAGAAATTAAGAATAGATAAAATGATATTGAACTACGCCAATCCCCGTCAACGGCGCCAAAAACTTGATGCGCGATTTATGCATACACTAACGCAAGTGCACGTGTCGTGTCAAGTAATATAGTCTAGAAGACCGAGTTATCGTCCTCAGGGATTAGTGTTCAATGCTCAAATTCTATTCTATGGTATCTATTTGGTAACCGATGATTGATAAGTTGTTTATGACTATAATTATGAAAGCTAATTAAACTACGTTGTTTTACTTCAGTAATGGTGAAAATAGGGCTTCCAAATCTCCTCAACTATCCGCTTAACTTACTTATTAATGCAATTAATTATGGTTCTTCTTCTGTTTTGAGATAGCAGGTTAGCTAAGCCGTTTTATACTCCTGTTAAGGTAATATAAACACTCAACCCCAATATAGAACCTTTCTACCTTTCTGTCACGCCCCGAACCCCGGGCCCGTGACTGGTGCCCTACCTGGGCACCCTTCTACCTTAACAACTAAGTAAACTGCGGAAATTAAATAACACCTCATTTTTTTTTAAACCAACGTACGTGCAAGGGCAAAGCCGATAAGGCTGCCATAATATACATAAACAAAAGACAATACACTGTACATGAGTCCAATCCCACATATGAATACAGACCTCTAAGAGTTATACTGAACTATGACGGGACAAGGCCCCGCTGCACTGTGAATCGCATAAAAGCCTGCATCAAGGATCTATACCAAAAAGATAAACTCCGAGCAGAGGAGCTATCCAAAACTCGAGCAGGTCCTACACTGCCGATCACCAAATCTGCACCTAAACTCGCAGATGAACGCAATTCCAAGGAGGTCAAGACAAGAATGTACCAAGTATGTGAAATCAAAATACGTAATTACATCATAAGTTTAAAACAAAGCCGAGACATATATGATAATCAAAATACGATAATCAGGCCTTACTAACAATGAGAGTAAATAGTAGTATACTTACAATATAAAATAGGAAGCTCACGATCAAAGCAGACCACCCGCCCGCAGATGTCATTAAGCAATCCTACTCCGGGACTATTTCACCCGTGATAGGTCGCGTGGGCCCGCATGAGGTATTCTCGCATGGGACTATTTCACCCGCATAAGCCCTTACGGACTCGCATGAGGTATTCCTCGTGATAGGTCGATCCGCGCGCACGGGACTATTTCACCCGCATAAACCTCATGGACTCGCACGAGGTATTCCTCGCATCGTGGGTAGCAAATCCACTAATATGCAAATGCCACAAACCCGGGGAATGACCCCGTAATGAATGATATACCACTAGCACAAAACCGGCTATTATCAGCACACATAGGCAATTCTCAATTAAACAAGCCAAAGTACTTATCAAGGCACACATAGAATAATTCTCAATTAAACAAGCCAAAGTACTTATCAAGGCACACATAGAATAATTCTCAATTAAACAAGCCAAAGTACTACGTGACGACATTCTTTTCAAAAGACTCCTTTCTATGTAAAACCCCAAGATACTAACACCCGTAGTATCAAGATGTGTCTATTTTTCAAAGTAAGTTACTACACTTTTAGAAACTCGTTTCAAAGCTTGAAACCAAGTAACTTCAAATTTTCACAATCTAGGCAACTTATGCCCATTAATCAAAATAGACAACTTTCTAAACCTTCCATAAAGCCGTTATAACCAACTTCCCATAAAGCCGTTATAACCCTTTATGGTTTTTAGACAATTTCATTCTTTTTATAACCAGGAGACTTATACTTAAAACCAAGTATCACAAACTTTCAAATCAAGTTCCTTAACTTTCAACATACTTCGAGTCTCTTAATATATAGAAAACAAGTTTCTTCTACTTTTAAACCTCAAGTAACTCACACCTTTAAAACAAGTTACTTCTCTTAAATCATGTCATTTCTCCTCTTTTAAAACAATTAAGTAAATCACTCCTTTGAGTCCCCTAAAGTCATTATAATGACCTTTAGGTTTTGGAACTAAGGCACTAGCCAAAAGGTTTGGAAACCACTTCCTTTTCAAGACTCTATGTACTTTAAGTAAAATACTTCCACTCTTAAGAATCCAAACTTCACTAAGGCAATGGATTATACAACTTACAATTTAAACATCAAAGTACAATCAAGGAAGTACATAGAACAAATTCTATTTTAGGCAATCCAAATACAACCAAGGAATGGATCATTTAAGGAGTAGGACATACTTTCTTTATCTTAAGGAATCATGCTAGAAGAGGAGATAGTTCACATACCTTTTCGGCTAAATCCACAAGCTAAGCCGAATACGCCGTACGTAGAATTGTCAACCTATAATGGTCACAACATGACTATCAATTTCTAGTCTCTAACGTAGAATAATACTAAGTAAACGGTCTCTTATTCTACGGAAAATCGGGCAGCACCTCCTTTGTTTCTACTTACTTTGCCACCTTTTTCAAGGCCGAATACAATAACCAACACGCCACATTTAAGGCTCAAAACAACAACCAATCAAAGGGGATTACACGCCTTACAATACGTGTAAAATTCCGCCCCACAATTTGTCACGCCCCGAACCCCGGGCCCGTGACTGGTGCCCTACCTGGGCACACTTATACCTTAACAACTAAGTAAACTGCGGAATTTAAATAACACCTTTTTTTTTTTTTTTAAAACCAACGTACGTGCAAGGGCAAAGCCGACAAGGCTGCCATATAATATACATAAAAAAGACACAACACTGTACATGAGTCCAATCCCACATATGAATACAAACCTCTAAGAATTTTACTGAACTATGACGGGACAAGGCCCCGCTGCATCCATAATCGCATAAAAGCTCAGATCGAAAGAACTTATAACAAAAAGATCAACTCCCGAACAGAAGGATCTATCCAATACTCTGAGAAGGGCCCTACACCTGTCGATCACCAAACAGCGTACCTAAACTCTGGCGCAGAAACGCAGCTTCAAGGAGGTCGATGAAGAATGTACCAAGTATGTGAAATGCAGTAATCAGTAATGAAATCATAATCCTAAACAAAACAGGAGACATGTATGATTGCCAACCTACAGTACACAATACATAAGCAGTCATATCAAGTCAGGGACGCATGCCCTCAAAGTCACTACTCAAATAACAGTACACAGTGCCTTACTAACAATGAGTGTAAATAAGAGTATACCTACAACATAAAAATAGGAGACTCACGATCAAATCATGGGTAGCAAATCCATGGAAACAAGTGGTATAACGTCTTGGGGGTTTACCCCTCATTTATACTCTTACCCTGAGGCAGGTGGTATAACGTCTTGGGGGTTTACCCCTCATTTATACTCTTATCCTGGAGAAGGTGGTAAAGTAGGTGGTATAACGTCTTGGGGGTTTACCCCTCATTTATACTCTTACCCTGGAGAAGGTGGTATAGCGTCTTGGGGGTTTACCCCTCACTTATACTCTTACCCTATCTCAACCGACCGTCATACAATAAATAAGCAAGTTAGAAATCCCCCTAACTTCTTATTAGTCTTATTCATCTACACTCTCATTTTAGTCTCCTTAAGGCACTAACATGTCTTTTATAAAGATCCGGGAATCCAACCCGCCTCCTGGTCACATGCCCCGGAATCCCACATCGTAAGCATGTCCAAGGAGTAACACAAATAATGGAAGCATACCCGTGGAATCCCACATCACCGCTGCACGTCCAAGTAAACTCACAACAAGACAGCCGACCCTCCAACCGAGAGTCGCGGCAACGTAATAAAACATAATACTTGCACTCAAAGGCTATCACCAGCACACATAGGCAAGTTCATAAAATCTATAGACTTTCATTTTTATAAACTCAAGGCACTTAGAGAATAATTCCCATATAAACAAGCCAAAGTACTTATCAAGGCACACATAGAATAATTCTCAATTAAACAAGCCAAAGTACTTATCAAGGCACACATAGAATAATTCTCAATTAAACAAGCCAAAGTACTTATCAAGGCACACATAGAATAATTCTCAATTAAACAAGCCCAAGTACTACGTTCGTACATTCTTTTCAAAAGACTCATTGTTATGTAAAACCCCAAGATACTAACACCCGTAGCATCAAGGTGTGTCTATTTTTCAAAGTAAGTTACTACACTTTTAGAAAACTCTTTTCAAAGCTTGAAATCAAGTAACTTCAAATTTTCACCATCTAGGCAACTTATGCCTAATAATCAAAATAGACAACCTTCTTAACCTTCCATAAAGCCGTTATAACCAACTTCCCATAAAGCCGTTATAACCCTTTATGGTTTTAGACATATTCATTCCTTTTTTTATAACCAAGAGGCTTATACTTAAAATCAAGTATCACATACTTTAAAACTCTTCAAGTCCCTTAACTTCTTATTAAAACTTAAGACATCCTTAAAACTTTCAAAGAAGTGAGTTATTCCCCTAACTCACCCGACTTGGCTATTTTAAAACAAGTAAAGGATATCAAGGTTTTGTACGTCTACCGTACTATATACGTGCAACTAGTCATGCTAAAAAAATAGGAAAAGTTCTACATACTTCTACTCTTTAAAACAAATGACTCTCTTTAGTATAAAACTTCCAAGATACTATTAACCATAGTATCAAGTCCAAATTACATTTCAAGGCAAGTCACAATACCTTTAGAATTAAAGTTAGGTTTCTAAATCAAGTGACTCCTTTTATTATAAAACCTTAGGCAATTGATGCCTTAAAATCAAATTGCCTTTTCATTAAAATCAAGTCATTTATCTTCCCATAAAGCAATTATAACCAACTTCCCATAAAGTCGTTATATTCACTTTATACCTTAGCCAAATACAATTTCCTATCCAAGGGACTTATACGTTTAAAACGAAACAAGTTTCTTAACTTTCAAAATACTTCAAGTCTCTTAATATTTAGAAAACAAGTTTCTTCTACTTTTAAACCTCAAGTAACTCACACCTTTAAAACAAGTTACTTCTCTTAAATCATGTCATTTCTCCTCTCTTAAAACAATTAAGTAAATCACTCCTTTGACTCCCCTAAAGTCATTATAACGACCCTTAGGTTTTGGAACTAAGGCACTAGCCAAAAGATTTGGAAACCACTTCCTTTTCAAGACTCTATGTACTTTAAGTAAAATACTTTCACTTTTAAGAATCCAACTTCACTAAGGCAATGGATTATACAACTTACAATTTAAACATCAAAGTACAATCAAGGAAGTACATAGACCAATTTCTATTTTAGGCAATCCAAATACAACCAAAGAATGGATCATTTAAGGAGTAGGACATACTTTCTTTATCTTAAGGAATCATGCTAGAAGAGGAGATAGTTCACATACCTTTCGCTAAATCCACAAGCTGCCGAATACGACGTGACGAAGTGTCAACCTATAATGGTCACAACAAGACTATCAACTTCTAGTC
This sequence comes from Przewalskia tangutica, assembly GCA_029844215.1. Classification (NCBI taxonomy): domain Eukaryota; kingdom Viridiplantae; phylum Streptophyta; class Magnoliopsida; order Solanales; family Solanaceae; genus Przewalskia; species Przewalskia tangutica. The sequence continues at coordinate 58,620,787 of CM056736.1, forward strand.
TCTAACGTAGAATAATACTAAGTATACGGTCTCTAATTCTACGGAAAATCGGGCAGCACTTCCTTTGTTTCTACTCACTTTGCCACCTTTTTCAAGGCCAAATACAATAACCAACATTCCACATTTAAGGCTCAAAACAACAACCAAACAAAGGGGATTACATGCCTTACAATACGTGTAAAATTCCGCCCCACAATTCATACGAAGTAGTTTACTACTCACAAGCCATTCTCGGCCAACAATAACACAACACAAGTCCTTTTCCAATCCTTTTCCAATTCCAAGTTCTAAGGTCTAACATGTTATATAGCCATAAAAAACTTCAACAACTACAATTTCCTTCTTTATACAACATGCGACGACTTAAACTAATAATCAACTTGAATTCCAATCTTAAGGCTAAACATGCTAGTTTTTGGATTAGGGTTCCAATAGACAATACACTTATCCAACTACATAATATATAACTCATGCTTGCTAATATCCATAACTACAACAATAAGTAAACCTTAATTGCTAAAACGACAAAAGTTATACCTTTATAAGCCCTTAAAATTTCCAAGATTCAAAGTCGCGCCGTAGAAATTCTTAGCTCCTTTCCTTATGTTTCAATCCGCTCCAAGCACTCCTTAGAAGCCTATGAAGAACCCATCTTCAAGTTCCAACTTCAAAGTTGAAGAACTCCTTAAGTTTCCGCCTTGCGACTAATACGAAAACGCCGTTTTTCCGAAATCTTTCTATTGAGATATCCTTACAATACCCTTAGGGACATTGGGTTTAAGTCTTGTGAATAAAGAACCAAAATTGCAAAATTTTGTCTTCCAAAAGACCACAAAGCCGAGAGCAACCTTTGAAGAACAAGGTGTTCTCTAATTTTTCTAAGTGTAGAAATGCCAAGTCTTGCTACTTAGGATGATATATAACACATTGGAGGGTTTAGATTAAAACACTTGTTAAAATTGGATGAATGGGATCAAGCCAAATGGCTCTTGACTTGGTCAACAATGTCAAGCTCTTAATTAGCAAGACTTTGTCATCTACACATTGGTCAAATGACCATTATACCCTTACTAAAAATCATCCAAGACCTTATGTGGGGGTGCCACGTGTCACCCTCTCATTCGTCCATAAAATTCCGTAACCCTCGTGGGCCCCACAAAACGTAAAATCCCTCGGGTGGGCCCCACGTGACCAAATCCGTAAAAATAAATTTCCATAATGTTAATAAGTTTCATACTCTTCAAATAATACATTTTGAGAATTCAATTCTCAACAACGAACATTTTTCCTTTCCGACGTTCGGAAGATTTTCCGTCGGAAAAACAATTCTTCCTTTCGTACTAATTTCCAAGTCTTGATTCCTTACGTACATTCTCTTATACATGTCCTGGACTTACGGGGTGTAACATTAATACGAAGTAGTTCCATATTCAAGCCATTCTCGGCCAACAACATAACCAACAATTCAAAGTCTTTTCCAATCCTTTTCCAATTCCAAGTTCTAAGGGCTAACATGTTATATAGTCATAAACAACTTCAACAACTACAATTTCCTTCTTTATACAACATGCGACGACTTAAACTAATAATCGACTTGAATTGTAATCTTAAGGCTAAACATGCTAGTTTTCGGATTAGGGTTCCAATAGCCAATAAACTTATCAAACCTTATAATAAATACCTCATGCTTGCTAATATCCATAACTACAACAATAAGTAAACCTTAATTGCTAAAACGACAAAATTTATACCTTTACAAGCTCTTAAAATTTCCAAGGTTCAAAGTCGCGCCTTAGCAATTCTTAGCTCCTTTCCTTATGTTCCAATCCGCTCCAAGCACTCCTTAGAAGCCTATGAAGAACCCATCTTCAAGTTCCAACTTCAAAGTTGAAGAACTCCTTAAGTTTCCGCCATGACTAATACGAAACGCTGCTTTTTCCAAATCTTTCTATTGAGATATCCTTACAATACCCTTAGGGACCTTGGGTTTATGTCTTGTGAATAATGGAACAAAATTGCAAAAAATTTGTGTGGGACATTAGGTGAACCCGAGAGCACTTAGCAAGAACAAGAAATGTTATGATATTTTCTAAGTGTTGGAAGACCTTGTCTTGCACTAGCTTAGTATATATAACACAATGGATGGCTTAGATTGCAACACATGAGTGGCTAGGATGAGTTTCACTAGGATCAATCCCAAGTGGCAAGTTGACTTTGGTCAATAATATCAAGCTTTGAAAACTTATCTTCTACCATGGTCAATGACCATTTTACCCTTACAATAAACGTCCAAGACCATATGTGGAGGGTGCCACGTGTCGCCCTCTCATTCGTCCATAAAATTCCGTAACCCTCGTGGGCCCCACAAAACGTAAAATTCCTCGGGTGGGCCCCACATGACCAAATCCGTAAAAATAAATTTCCATAATGTTAATAAGTTCCATACTCTTCAAATAATGCATTTTGAGAATCCAATTCTCAACAACGAACATTTTTCCTTTCCGACGTCCGGAAGATTTTCCGTCGGAAAAACAATTCTTCCTTTCGTACCAATTTCCAAGTCTTGATTCCTTACGTACAGTCTCTTATACATGTCATGGACTTATGGGGTGTAACATTCTTCCCCCCTTAGAGACATTCGTCCCCGAATGTTCTTAGTCGGGTTTCAAGCTATACCCACTCCGGCACAATCTCTATACTATGCCTATAAATCAATACTCCACAAGACTAACGATGCCACATATGGCCATCACCTAACATACGTAAACATATCAATGGACCTTCCGTCCGCGGCCCCTTCTCACAAAACTCGAAGGTTACAGTCTTCTAAAACATGAGATCCTTAGATGTTCCTTTATTCTCTTACTTGTCATTCTTTCTCGTACTTCTAAACTTATTTAGTAAACGTACAACATCTCAAATATTGTTTATGTTCCCCAATCCTTCGAATTACCATCCAAACTTGGCCATATTGTTACTTACATTCCCGTTAAGGCCCTTCTCGGTCCTTACGACCTGATTCTGGTGGAACGCGTACACAAACTCGTACAACGATTAACTAAACTTGGGCCTTGCATCCTCGTGACCCTATCACATAGCGGGACCACTACCAACTGACATCACCCCATTCCATACTACCGGTTGACACGAGATGAGTCCATAACCCGACCCATCGTCATACTTAACTTCTCATTCTTAGTCTGGAATAAATCTCTCTCTTATCTCAAGGTACTTCTCATCCTATCCCCCTATTCACTAGAGGTTCGTCACATAAGCCAAAGCATTTCTACTGTACAATCTTCCCTATCGGTCCTTACACTGTTACGGGATAATTACAACTTGTGAACTCTACACAACTATAGTCTCAGTTCACTTACCATTCTTGTCAACATTCTTAACTTCTCACTTTACTAATCAAGGTATCCCTACCTCTGGGGTACTATCACTTTACAACTCTAGCAATAAAGGGAAAACATATACGCTAGGGTAAAATCTGAATCTATCAATGCACGTATGATTCAAAAGAATCGAAATATACCTGTAACCCCGTGCGATGTCGCCTCCTGATCCTGCCCAGTAGTCACGTCATCTCTGCGGTTCGAAGGACCGCCAGAACTATAAACTCCACCCTGACCTCTACCACGGCTGGCTGATATCCAACACCTTGCTCGGGGACGACACTTGTGAGTAAAGGGAACCAACTACCGGCCTCATAGGCTGAGCCACCTCACCGGTGCTCCTTCTAAAAGGACATACCCTCCGAATATGGCCCGGACGACCACAATAAAAACAAACACCTGTGCCATAACGGCATTTCCCCGAATGACGCTTACCGCATCTGAAATACTGAGGAATAGGTGGCCTCGACTGAGGAAGTCCTCTGCTCCTCTGAGAACCTCGACCCCTGGAGCTTGGACCGGCTCCTAAATACCTTGTGGAGTCCAATCTCCCACCTGTGAGCTGCGGGGGTATGTACTGGGTAGGCCGAACGAATATCCCACTCGCCGCCGAGGCCGCCGTCCAAAACTCACCGGATAACCAACCGGTCTAGCCTCTTACGCTGATCTCCTCTTCGCCTCTACCCTCTGTATACTGCTCGCATCGCCGAATAACTTCTTCTTGGTGAAATCAGTAGCACCGCTTATCTTGGTCAATAACATAATTGCTTCCTCGCGACTATAGTCTTATCCTAATCGAGAAACTGGAGGCTCGTGCTGGGCCTCAAAACTCGCGCAGAAGAACTCGCCGATCATGCAGACAACATCCGGTATACCCTGGGCACGAGCCCTATCAACTCTCCGAGTCTGACTGGTAGCTCCTGCTACTCTTTTGCCCTTCGGGCGCCGTTCTCCTCGAGGCATACCATGTAACACAAAAATACGTCAGAGAGGAATTACCTTACTAACACAGCTCTATGGCACGATCTTAGAGTGAGAAGAATAGAAACCAACTCCTAAATGTCCTGTAGCCTCCTGTTTATGGGTGTGGCGCGCAACACACCGATAATCAAGACTCTACTAGACACGGTCTGTAGACATTCCGAGGACTGACTGCTTTGATACCATTCTGTCACGCCCCGAACCCCGGGCCCGTGACTGGTGCCCTACCTGGGCACCCTTCTACCTTAACAACTAAGTAAACTGCGGAAATTAAATAACACCTCTTTTTTTTTAAAACCAACGTACGTGCAAGGGCAAAGCCGACAAGGCTGCCATAATATACATAAACAAAAGACACTACACTGTACATGAGTCCAATCCCACATATGAATACAGACCTCTAAGAGTTATACTGAACTATGATGGGACAAGGCCCCGCTGCACTGTGAATCGCATAAAAGCACATCTTGAAGGATCTATACCAAAAGATAAATTCTGAGCGAGGGAGCTATCCAAAACTCGAGCGGGTCCTACACTGCCGATCACCAAATCACAGACCTAAACTCGCATGAAACGCAGCTCGGCGAGGTCAAGACGAAGAATGTACCAAGTATGTGAAACTGAAAATACTGTAATTACATCATAAGTTTAAAACAAAGCCGGAGACATGTATGATAATCAAATTACAGTACACTGTGCCTTACTAACAATGAGAGTAAATAGTAGTATACTTACAATATAAAATAGGAAGCTCACGATCAAAGGGGACCACCCGCGCGATGTCATTAAGCAATCCTACTCCTGGGACTATTTCACCCGCATAGGTCGCGTGGGCCCGCATGAGGTATTCCTCGCATGGGACTATTTCACCCGCATAAGCCCTTACGGACTCGCATGAGGTATTCCTCGCATAGGCTGTATCCGCTCGCATGGGACTATTTCACCCGCATAAGCCCTTGCGGACTCGCATGAGGTATTCCTCGCATCGTGGGTAGCAAATCCACGGAATATGCAAATGCCACAAACCCGGGGAATGACCCCGTAATGAATGATATACCACTAGCACAAAACCGGCTATTATCAGCACACATAGGCAATTCTCAATTAAACAAGCCAAAGTACTTATCAAGGCACACATAGAATAATTCTCAATTAAACAAGCCAAAGTACTTATCAAGGCACACATAGAATAATTCTCAATTAAACAAGCCAAAGTACTACGTACGTACATTCTTTTCAAAAGACTCCTTTCTATGTAAAACCCCAAGATACTAACACCCGTAGTATCAAGGTGTGTCTATTTTTCAAAGTAAGTTACTACACTTTTAGAAACTCGTTTCAAAGCTTGAAACCAAGTAACTTCAAATTTTCACAATCTAGGCAACTTATGCCCATTAATCAAAATAGACAACTTTCTAAACCTTCCATAAAGCCGTTATAACCAACTTCCCATAAAGCCGTTATAACCCTTTATGGTTTTTAGACAATTTCATTCTTTTTATAACCAGGAGACTTATACTTAAAACCAAGTATCACAAACTTTCAAATCAAGTTCCTTAACTTTCAACATACTTCGAGTCTCTTAATATATAGAAAACAAGTTTCTTCTACTTTTAAACCTCAAGTAACTCACACCTTTAAAACAAGTTACTTCTCTTAAATCATGTCATTTCTCCTCTTTTAAAACAATTAAGTAAATCACTCCTTTGAGTCCCCTAAAGTCATTATAATGACCTTTAGGTTTTGGAACTAAGGCACTAGCCAAAAGGTTTGGAAACCACTTCCTTTTCAAGACTCTATGTACTTTAAGTAAAATACTTCCACTCTTAAGAATCCAAACTTCACTAAGGAAATGGATTATACAACTTACAATTTAAACATCAAAGTACAATCAAGGAAGTACATAGAACAAATTCTATTTTAGGCAATCCAAATACAACCAAGGAATGGATCATTTAAGGAGTAGGACATACTTTCTTTATCTTAAGGAATCATGCTAGAAGAGGAGAGAGTTCACATACCTTTTCGGTTAAATCCACAAGCTAAGTCGAATACGCCGTACGTAGAATTGTCAACCTATAATGGTCACAACATGACTATCAATTTCTAGTCTCTAACGTAGAATAATACTAAGTAAACGGTCTCTTATTCTACGGAAAATCGGGCAGCACCTCCTTTGTTTCTACTTACTTTGCCACCTTTTTCAAGGCCGAATACAATAACCAACACGTCACATTTAAGGCTCAAAACAACAACCAATCAAAGGGGATTACACGCCTTACAATACGTGTAAAATTCCGCCCCACAATTAATACGAAGTAGTTCCATATTCAAGCCATTCTCGGCCAACAACATAACCAACAATTCAAAGTCTTTTCCAATCCTTTTCCAATTCCAAGTTCTAAGGGATAACATGTTATATAGTCATAAACAACTTCAACAACTACAATTTCCTTCTTTATACAACATGCGACGGCTTAAACTAATAATCGACTTGAATTGTAATCTTAAGGCTAAACATGCTAGTTTTCGGATTAGGGTTCCAATAGCCAATAAACTTATCAAACCTTATACTAAATACCTCATGCTTGCTAATATCCATAACTACAACAATAAGTAAACCTTAATTGCTAAAACGACAAAATTTATACCTTTACAAGCCCTTAAAATTTCCAAGGTTCAAAGTCGCGCCTTAGCAATTCTTAGTTCCTTTCCTTATGTTCCAATCCGCTTCAAGCACTCCTTAGAAGCCTATGAAGAACCCATCTTCAAGTTCCAACTTCAAAGTTGAAGAACTCCTTAAGTTTCCGCCTTGCGACTAATACGAAAACGTCATTTTTCCGAAATCTTTCTATTGAGATATCCTTACAATACCCTTAGGGACCTTGGGTTTAAGTCTTGTGAATAATGGAACAAAATTGCAAATTTTTGTGTGGAACATTAGGTGAACCCGAGAGCACTTAGCAAGAACAAGAAATGTTGTGATATTTTCTAAGTGTTGGAAGACCTTGTCTTGCACTAGCTTAGTATATATAACACAATGGATGGCTTAGATTGCAACACATGAGTGGCTAGGATGAGTTTCACTAGGATCAAGCCCAAGTGGCAAGTTGACTTTGGTCAATAATATCAAGCTTTGAAGACTTATCTTCTACCATGGTCAATGACCATTTTACCCTTACAATAAACGTCCAAGACCATATGTGGAGGGTGCCACGTGTCGCCCTCTCATTCGTCCATAAAATTCCGTAACCCTCGTGGGCCCCACAAAACGTAAAATTCCTCGGGTGGGCCCCACATGACCAAATCCGTAAAAATAAATTTTCATAATGTTAATAAGTTCCATACTCTTCAAATAATGCATTTTGAGAATCCAATTCTCAACAACGAATATTTTTCCTTTCCGACGTCCGGAAGATTTTCCGTCGGAAAAACAATTCTTCCTTTCGTACCAATTTCCAAGTCTTGATTCCTTACGTACAGTCTCTTATACATGTCCTGGACTTACGGGGTGTAACACTTTCGGTGATTAGATTGACTATAAAGGAGGATTAAGACCAATAACCTATTAATACTACACAAGTATCGGGGTACTTTCGTCCACGATTTAACCTATGTTTATTCAACTATAGCATATTCACAATCTCCCCTTTCGGCTTTCGATTAGAAATCATATGGATTATGATAATTAGTGATCAATTAATTACCAAGCAATCAAGACAAATATTGAATAAATCTCAACAACAACAAGAAGAACCTAAACATGCATTAATTCATAAAGATAAGTTTCAAGTGAATTGACATGGAAAGCCCTAGATTAAGTTAGTTCCTAGCCATAGACATGACAAGAACTAAATTAATATCCAACATAAACTGTAAAGAAATAAAACAAGAAACAAGAAATTACTAAGAATAGGTCTCCAATCTTGATCTCCAAAAGTTGTGTGACTTGGCAAGAAGATGAACCCTTAAACCTGACCTAAAGGATTATTTTTATAGCCTCCAAAACGTGATGCAGGTTTTCCTTCAGGCCTTGGCCCATTGTCATTCGAATTTGCCAATTTTTCCGCCTGCTCAGAATCAGCCAAGGCGCGCGAACTCATCGCAGCTCTACGAATATTGGGCGCTGTGGCGCTCGACCACTGGCCGGCTGAGGCGCTGCCGCCTTGTGCTTGCTCGCCAACCTTCTCCCTTTTTGAGCTCTGGAACCTCTGTTTCTGCCATCTTTTTGCTCATTTTCCGCCAATGAGCCACTTTAAACCAATATGACTCAAAAGAAAGAAAATTTATCCTAAGACGACACGTATTTGTACAAAAATGGACAAAAGACTAACTAAAAATGACTCAAAAGGTGTATATAAAATACACCGATCACACAGCCACAGAAATGAACCGAAACAATGAGGTTCCGATGAAGGTTATTTAAGTGGATTGTTTGGGGTTGTCGTTTCAGATGGTGGTGTACGTGTGGTTTCGGTTGTCAACCTTTGGGATGGGTATTTGTGAGGTGTTGTGGGAGGTAAGGGTGGTAAGTATATAGTGGATTGGGTGATGATTGAACACAAGTTGAAAGATGCAAGCTTGAGTGAAATATGGTTGATTTGGTTAAGTATCGTATCAGTCGATATAGTTTAAATGAAGTGTGGTCGATGAGCCCAAGGATAGAGACACAAGTTTTTTACTGCCCGAGTCGACAACAAGGATAAGATGATCAATTCCACAAAGTCAAGACCAAGGTTTTCTATGTGCAATTCCCGTAAACTAGCCAAGTGAGGGTAATCGAAAGCCCTTTTAGTAACCCGACACTTAGGCTAGATTGGTCCACACATTTCCAACTTTCGCTTACCACTAAGGGGGTTCCTCGAGCTTGGATATTGATTAGGTCACACAATCCTAACAAAGACTTACACTAAAGGGAAACCTCAGTTTGGGTTCAACTAAGTCACACAGTCTTAGCTAAACTTGAACTAAGGGGTTTGGTCATCATATCATTTTCCTGGCAAAGTATCTATCACGTCTGATATAGGCTGTAATACTTATGACCCTGATTATTTAACTATAACATTTCATTAGATAGATTATAAATGGTATATCCAAAAACGTATTTTAGCATATAGATATATTTATGATAGGCACACTGAAAATTTTATTGCAGAAAATATTCAGCAAGTTTGTGAATATTATGGTATAACTGACAAAATAATGATTGTTACGTTAGATAATATTTCTTCTAATAATTATGTTGTAAGACTTTTAAAAAATCTATTAACTCCATCTTTTCATATAAAATGTATGTGTCATATTTATAACTTAGTTGTAAAGGATAGTCTATCACTTTTTGAAGACATTCTTAATAAAGTACAATTTTCTATAAACTTTATTTTTAGAAGTAATAGAATACAAAGAAAAAAAGAATATAAAAAACTTGTCACGATTGTGGACTACCTTATAGAAAAATTTCTGAAGAATTAGTCACTATGTGGAATTCTCTATATGAACAATACTTGTTGCTTATGATTATAGAATACCTATAACTTTATTTTTATTCCCATAATCAAAATCCAACTGATATGCTTGTAGATAACGATTGGGAAATAATTCAAAACTTATTATATTTTTAGAGAAATATTTTCAAGCAACTAAAGAATTTTCTTGTATATATTATCCTACTATTTCAACTATGTTATTTTATATAGCTCTAATATTTTTGTTACTGAATATATGGAAAAACCATCTTATAAAGCACCTATTAAAAAATATTTATCAAATTTTAATATTTTTTTCTATTTTCACTATTTATATTATTGGTGTTGTATTAAATCAGACTATTAAAATAGACGGTTGTAAAATACTTATTGAAACTATTTATGATTGTATAGCAGTACTTCAACCTCCGACTCCAAAAAATCCAAATGAACGACTAACTTACGAACCAACTCAAGAAAAAGTTTTGTCTAGCATACAAACTGAATGCAAAATAGCATATACGCATTACCAACAAAAAAGTGATAGCAACCAACTGACTTCTATAAAATCTTTTTCTTCTTCTTCTTCAGTACAACCTTATAAAAGACATGTTATTTTTGCGGCTGGTATTGAAAGCCTTAGAAATAGAATGTTTAGTGGTACCACTACTAATCAAGTTAAGAGTTTGATATTTTTGTTATGTAGGGTGTTGTACCGTACCAAACAGTTCTCAATGAAGAAGGATGTGAAGACTTGCTTAAATACTGGAGGAAAAATGAGATGAAATTTCCAACACTAGCAAATATGGCCCGAGATGTGTTGAACATTCAAGCGTCATCAACAACGTCTGAAAGCACTTTTTCTGGCGAAAGATTTCAAATAGGAGAGCATAGATACTCCTTGGCAGGAGACAGCTTGGAGATTATAGTTTTATTTAGAGATTAGATACGAGCAGAGCGTAGAAGGTCAACCAGAGATCAACGAAGAAAACGATTTAAACTACAACGAAATCTTGTCCGACGGAACTAGAAGCGACGTCGACCAATTTGACCAACAAATTCCAATTCCAACCGAAGAACCACAAGACATTGTTTTTTTTTTTTATATTGTGAAGAAACTAAAAATGTGTTTTTTTAAAATGTAATTTTTTTGATTGCAATTTTACTATGTTATTTGCAACTTTCAACACCACAAAGTTGTAATTTTGAAATTGTATTACAAAAAAATCATATTTCTATTAAATAATATAAGAGACATAAAAACTGAATTGAGATATTTTTATTACACTATCTTGTTCAATTATTGAAGTGTTTATACATATATATTTTTTAAAATTAAGTGCCAAAAAAAACAGACCTCGATCCGACGGGATCCGCCACTGGCCACTACTAGTTTCCCTTCATGTGTGGCCTTCGGGCGGACAAGGGACCCTATAACTAGTTTTCCCTATATTACTATTAATTGGTTAGCTCCTTTCCGGGCTTGTTGACAATCTCTTGATTTGATTTATTTGATACACTACCATCGAACATAATGAATGGAAGTTGAATGATTTTATCATTGTTGATTTCTCAGAGATTACATGACTACTCTATTACTGGACTTGAATTGCTTCCTTGTTACCATTTACTAATTACTATTAATATTGTTATTATTATCAGTATTATTTTATTATGTTAACTCTTTACCCATATATGAGTACTCAAGCATACAATTATTATTTTTTGTGGTGTATTAGTTAACGAGGAGGAGTAGGTTCCAGTAAATCGAGATGCTTAGGAGGGATTTGCTATCTACCAGCTTGTGGTGAGCCCACATTCTTGGTCGTGGGGTCCCATTGACTCCCTTTATTGTTTGATTAATTCTGAGTTGTGTCTCGAATTATTTTATTCTTTAATAGAAGCTCCACAGATATATATTGTGTCGTGGGTACTATGTAAAGTCATTACTTCACTTTTGGGGCATTTTTCCATGCTTGCTGGACATATCAAGTTATCACTATTTTACTATTTCTTATTTCACATCTTTTGTTAAATACGTGTAAGGTGCTTTTGGTGCGATTTCTTACGATCGGATGCCTGTTGCGTCAATATTGTTTTTGGGCTTGACAAGCTTGATATCAGAGCTATATGTTTAGAAGTGTCATGGAATTTTCGGTAGAATTGTGTTTAGTGTAATCTCCCTCCTACAACCTAATTTTTTTATTTTTTATTTTTATGCCCACTCCTATAAGGAAGAGAAGGGATTTGTGTAAATGAGATTTTTTTTGGAATTTTAAAATATGTGCTATTAATATTAATACAAAAAAGTCTCTTCTATCTCTCTTTCTTTGTTTAAAGATTCAAACTCTCTTATAATATAAAGGTCGTACTTACTGTCTCTATCGTTGTTTATGTGAATTTGTATTACTCTGTTCCTAAAAGAATGATCTCTCTTATATTTTAAAATAATATAATTCAATTTTAAACTATTCGTTTATTTACGATCATACAAATATCTGTAACTTATTTTAGTTTCAAATGTCTTTCTGTCTTTCTTAAACTTCATGTCTGGTCAAACTAGAGGCGTTCGGTTCTTTCAAACTCTGGTTTAGTTCTTCAATTTTTTATTCTTCATTAGTGTGTTCCGAACATCAAATCGAATTAGTTCGGTCCGGTTTGATTTTTTCTACTTCGGTTCGGTTATTTTAACTCGTTTCTTCAGTATGTTTCATCTTGTACTTAATTGAGATAGCAAACGTTGAGCTCTTGATACCCCGAAGGGCATTTCATTACCTGGACATTAATGTTGTGTCCATTCCGCAAAATGATGACAAGTAACCCAAAGAGAGAAATAATATGTAGACTCACAGCACATGAGAATAAATTAATATTGTATTTTTAGGTGTTGAAAATTTATTAACGTGGAATAAAGGTTATCCTATTATTTATGACTCAAACAATTGGGGTCCCGCACGTCGGAAACGTCGTTTTCACACACGTGCACACGTTGTACCAAAGATCGTAAATTTCTTTAGTGAAAGAGATATTGTTACGTAAATAAAATGTTTGAGACATAGAATGATAGACAGTTGTTGGCCAAATGACGAGTGTTTCACGTTGGTAAATGAAGGAGAAGTGTGCGACGTGTAAGATGAAACGAGTCGAAAAAGACCACGGTGCCAACCTGTCAGAGTCGTGGCACTTCAAAGGTAGAATGGTCGACGGGAAGCTGAAATTTTTGACTCTTGGGCTGGTTTTAGGGCATTGAATCTCCGTTACTTGGCACATGAATTCAGTCATTATTTGGCTGATTGTAACCTCTCAATAATTGTCATTACATGGTTATTGAAAGTCATTAGTTGGTTAGTTTAGAAGTCATCTTCCTTACACTATAAATTTAGGACTTGACTCAATTGGAGAACACACCACAATCTGATTTTCATATCTTCTTCTTCTATAAGCAATCTCTCACACACTCAAAGGTTCTTCTTTAGTAAACACTTGAGTTTTCTTTGCTCATTTGTTAGTTGTTGTTTCATCTTGAGAGACAAGTTGTCCATTACCGTAAAAGGATTTATACTGGGCAATATTGTCTTAAAGACAGAGTCAATATCACTCGACTCAGCAAACCTTGTTTTGTTCTTATTTCCAGTTTGTAATCTTTGTAATAGTTACTTACTTCCCATTACTTTACCGTTGTTGTACTCACAATCTTAAGACAATTGTTGTAAGTGATAAGAAAGATGACTGGAGGAGGACAATTCCCTGCTAAAACTTCTGCTGCTACCCAAGGCAACCCATCTGCCGCTCCCACTGCTACTCAAGGCACACTCAACGCCTTTACCATTGCTCAAAGAAACGCTACAGTTCCTCCACCCGCTGGATTCCACCATGAACGCCCAGAAAAGTTCATGGGATCTAACTTCAAGAGATGACAAAAGAAGATGATGTTCTATTTGACTGTTATGAGAATGACTCATTTCCTAACAGAAGATCCTCCACAAGCTGGAGATGAAATGGACCCTCAGCCAAGTGAATCGGTTGGAGGGGGCCAAGGTATCCATGTTGTTAACAACATGAAGATGGTTCTTGATGCATGGAGTCATAGTGATTTCATATGTAAGAATTATATTCTGAACTGTGTGTCTGACCCCCTCTACATGGTGTATTGGTTTAAACCAAGTAGTTTATAAATGAAGATGCGTCCAGAGTTTTACTACATAAGAAAATATAATTCTTATGCAATGAAATTCCTAATAGAAAGTTATTTCTGCAATAAAAGGTTAGGGAAAAACCTTAGAGAATTAGAGTATTATAAAATTGCTAAACCAATTGATGGTTTGGATGATTTTCATCAAGTCATAATTAGACAAGTAATCATCATAAAGATGGTTGCACTCTACGAAGAAAACGACGAACTAAAAAGGCGGGTCGATGTCCTTGACAATTGGCAACGCATCAATAAGAAACTAGTGGGACTCTATACAGTCCAGTATTGATGAAAACTTCTTTATCTCCAGAGGATAATTTAGTTAACAGAATTAATACTTTGTTAGCTCGAGAAGCTAACCACGGTAATGATATTACAAAGAATAGATACTCCGTATCTTCTTCCAAATCCCGGGAGAATGAAGAGTATATTAAACAAAAAACTTTATCTCAAGAGGATAAAGTAATCAGAAGAATTGATACTTTGTTAGCTCCAGAAGCTAAGTCAATTGGTGGTAGGAATACTACTATGCTTCCACAAAAGCACAGTAGACTTGGCACCATTAAGGAAAAAACCATTTTTAAAATCGATTGGAAAACCCTTAACAAACTATGGGTAGATCCAGAAAATGCCATTAAAAGAAAATGGTACAACAGCACTTTCCCACTCGAGGAAAGAAGAGAATTTAGAAATAGTTGGATCAGTGATATGAACAGAATTAATGATAATATTGAATTCTTCAAGTGGTTCGAAATCACGGATAAACTCCATAATGGTAGCCAGTCCCTAAGCACCATTTCTAACAAATGGTTCGCAGGAGAAAATGCTATTAAAACAGTAACTCCGCCATTAAAAAAGGAGGAGGTCTCCATAAATGATTCAGTCAAACCAAAAGGGAAGACTCTATCCGATTGTTTCTTTAACATCTCACAAGTATTGATGAAACAACGCAAAACAGCAGATGTTAACAACAATATTTTAAACAAGGTTAATAATAAAATCAGAGAACTAAGTAAAAGTTCCATTTCGAAAGATAAGGTATTAACCAATCCAAAGTTAAGAAACTTGGAAAAAAAGAGAATCAAGAAAAGGGTCAGAAAGCCCAAAAGAATGATTAATGGTAAAACAGTTACAAAACTTAGTAAAGAACGGTCCAAAGAATGACTAAGTTTCTTGTAAAACTATTCTGATAATAATAGTTCATCAAATTATGGTCGAATAGTTCCACCTCCAAATTTGCATCAGAGTACTGGGAAAATCTGCACTTGTATGAAACAAAAGATTAATGTTATCACAGATAACCACCATAAGGTTTCCATTAAAGAAACAAATTCTGACACTACTATTCAGGATTTGTTAAAAGAGATTATAAATCTAAAAAATGAAATCCTCAGTATGAAAAAAAGTCCCAGTCCCACAGAGGCTGAAACCTTGACAACAGAGAATAATTCAGGATTAAGATTAATTTCCAAAGCCAGAACATTGAGCTACCATGTCCCTATTAAGGTGATAATAAACAAAGATTTTATCTTAGAAAGTATAGCATTATTAGACTCTGGAGCAGATCAAAATTGCATTTGCGAAGGTTTAATTCCCACTAAGTACTTAAGTAAAAGTACCCATAAGTTATACTCCGCCACAGGAGATAACATAAAAATAAATTGGAAACTTTCTAAAGCCCATGTCTGTAATAATGGTATTTGCTTCACTAATGATTTCGTTATTACACGAAACGTAACTGAAGAAATCATTCTAGGAATCCCTTTCCTAACACAGATAAAACCTTATACCGCTAAATTAGACGGTATTTACACCAGTTCTATGGGAAGAAACCTTGTGTTCCCATACGTAAAACCTTTGACTGCTGATCACAGTAATCATGTTAAACAGAAGACAGTCTTTAAAATACGGCTATTAACCAATCAGGTTAACTACCTAAAAGAAGACGTTAAAATAAAAAGGATAGAATCTTTTTTAAAAACCCCGGAGGTTATTAAAAGAGTAAAAACTTTAATAGATTCTATGGAAAAGGAAATATGTTCAGAACTACCGAATGCCTTCTGGAAAAGAAAAAAGCATACTGTAGATCTGCCATACACGGATGACTTTCGTGAGAAGAACATTCCCACAAAAGCCAGACCGATCCAAATGAGCCATGAGCTCATGGAACACTGTAAAAAAGAAGTCAATGATTTACTAAAAAAGGGAATCATCAGACATTCTAAATCACCATGGAGTTGTTCAGCTTTCTATGTTAACAAGAACGCTGAAAAAGAAAGAGGAGTCCCAAGACTCGTCATCAATTATAAACCTCTTAACCAGGCATTAAAATGGATTAGGTACCCGATTCCTAATAAAAGAGATTTATTAAAAAGAACTTATAATACTAATGTCTACAGTAAGTTCCACATGAAGTCAGGATTCTGGCAAATTCAAGTCGATGAAAAGGATAGGTATAAAACAGCCTTCAATGTCCCCTTCGGACAATATGAATGGAATGTAATGCCTTTTGGGCTTAAAAATGCCCCTTCCGAATTTCAGAACATCATGAATAACATATTCAACCCTTACAGTCAATACATGATTGTATACATAGATGATGTCCTGGTATTCTCAGATAACATAGAACAGCATTTTAAGCATCTTAACACTTTTGCCCAAACCGTTAAGTATAATGGTCTAGCAGTAAGTGCCAAAAAGATAAAGCTGTTTCAAACAGCCATTAGGTTCTTAGGACATGATCTCTATCAAGGAACCTATAAACCAATTTGCAGAGCCATAGAGTTCTCCACCAAGTTCCCCGATGAAATTCCTGATAAAACTCAGCTACAAAGATTCTTAGGAAGTCTTAATTATGTTGCAGATTTTATCCCAAGAATTAGACAGATTTGTGAGCCTTTATACAAAAGGCTAAAGAAAATCCATCCTTGGTCAAGAATGCATCAGAGTCATCATACAGATAAAAGAAATTGTCCAGAAGCTTCCATGTTTAGGCATCCCTAATCCAGAAGCCTTTATGATAGTAGAAACCGATGCCTCTGACATAGGCTACGGTGGTATCCTTAAACAAAGAATTTCTCTTGAGTCAGTTGAACAGTTAGTAAGATTTACTTCTGGAAACTGGAACCAAGCACAGAAAAACTATAGCACAGTAAAAAAAGAAATATTGTCTATAGTACTATGTATTACAAAATTTCAAGATGATTTAATAAACAAAGAATTTTTATTAAGAGTCGACTGCAAAGCAGCCAAGGACATTTTGCAAAAAGATGTTAAAAATCTAGTTTCCAAACAGATTTTTGCCCGATGGCAAGCCTTATTATCGATTTGATTTTAAGATTGATTTCATAAAAGGAGAAGAAAACTCTTTACCAGATTTTCTGACAAGAGAATTTTTGCAGGGAGATAATGAGACCAGGCTTTCCGGGCTTACGCCCGATACGACCTCCGTTTCAAAGTAAGCCAGAAGAAAAACTAAAACAACCTTTTCAAGCAGAAAGCTCAAGTAAAGCTTTACATAAACCTCGTGGACAGAATATGTTCACAGTTCTGGGAAACCTCCCAATAATACCAGCCCTCCCCAAAGAGCTAACCCAGAAAAAACTGGCACAACCTTTTAAGGCCACGCCATCAGAAACAGAAAGTAAAAAGAACTACAGGATGGTTCCTCCAGAATCATATTCAGAAGCGGTTAAACCAGCAACTCCAATAAAAAAGGAGTCTTCAGTTCCGATTCCAAAATGGGAATTTATCCCAGCACAAGTTTTGCCGGTAATGGCATTAGATAAACAGTACGAAAATTTCAGAGTGCAAGACCTTCTGAAACCATGTTATACAGACCACCAGTATGTGGATAACCAAGACCCGATAAAAACAAGGAGGTATTATGAATTTATTTTAGTGGATACAGATTCCATTGAGATAGAACACAAGTACTTCGATAAAACAGGAGGAATCGAGTATTCCAAATTCACGATCAAAAAGATCTTGAGTCCGTTTAATTGGTATATGGATCATTTGCAGACACCAATACCACTATCCGAGACCCATAAACCCCAAACATATAATTGGTATGATTACAAAGATGCATGGTTTAATTTCCTATATGTGCGCCCAAATACGCATACATGGTTTGTTAAATATGCCGAAGATATGAAAGATAAGATCATTCCCAGGTGGTTCTACGAATGGTGGAACATATTTGGTGGAAATCTACAGGTGGTTGCCGAAGCTTAAAATCGACGCCTTTTGCCAGGAACAACAGATTTCGACACTTCCAGAGCACATTAAATTGTGTAAATTTTTTATCAGTAAAAGGGTTTCTTACATCCTAAATTGGACGTTCGATATCCAAGAAATAAACAGAATCAAATATCTTAGCAAGACCATCAAGATTAAAGGATGGAGTCCAAAATTAAAAGAAGATAAAAAGAAGAAGTCATCTTCCTCAGAAGAGACATCAAGTTCCAAAACTGAAACCAGAAGAAGGCTCCTAGAGGCCTTAGCAAAACTAGAAGATGACGAAGACGTGGCATCTAGCCACAGTGAAACAGATAATGGCGACATGCTCATTCCCCGAGGAATTGCACAAGCCTACGCAGAAGCGTACCTCAGCAAATAATGACAGAAGGTCCCTTCCAGAAAAGGACATAAAGCAGGATGGTGACACTTGCCCTTTCAGAAAAGCAAAGGACACTTGCCCCTTCGAAAAATCAAAGGATAAAGCAGATAGCGACACTTGCCTCTTCAGAAAAGCAAGAGCCAAGAAAGCGACATAAAGCAGAAAGAGACGTAAAGCAGAAAAAGACAAAGGACTTAAAAAGAAGACGTTTGCCCTTTCAAAAAAGTAAAGGTCATGTAATCTTAGCCGTCCATTTGTTTTAACCAGAACCGTCCACGTGTTAGGACGAATAGTTCATTCGAGGCCTATTTAAGGCTCTCATTTGTAAACATAGAAGGCATTCGAAAATACCCTCTCTCTCTCTCTCTTTCCTTGCCTGATCTTGTATCCTCTCCTTTCAATGCTTTGAATAAAATTGTAAGTTTTAAAAACTTAAGTTTTATTTTCTTATATTTTGGTTTTAAATTCGCTTTGATCTTAAATAGTTATTCCGCTTTATTCACACTTTATGGTATCAGAGCCATGTTGGTAGAGATGAGTGAGTAGTCTCATACTACCGTCCTTAGGGCGGTGTTGTTCTTAGGTTGCTAGGAAGAGTCCTGTTACTCTGTTTGAATTCCTGTAGCTACCAGAATAGTGACCCTGTTCCGTCAGAAGTCCACTGTTCTAGTTCCTGTAGTTACCATGGTCGTAACCCTGTTCGCCGAAGTTCATCTGCTCCAGCCTCAGAGTTACGAATAGTTACCTGTCCCGCCGTAAGTCTACTATTCCTGTTAGAGATTAATCACTTAGTGGTTATACTGTTCCGTTCATCCTCGCTGAGTACTACTGTAGTAAGCTTTCCTGGAGCAGTGATTTAGCCCGAAAGGACGGAGTGTGCCTGGGCCGTATACTGTTGGATGTCGCCGAAGATCGTAGGAGAAAGTGTCAGATGAACAGGACATGTTAACTGTTTAAGTAATTAAAAAGAATAGGAAATAGTGTTGACAACTAGGATAGGAGAACTATTTAGGTAAAGAAAGAACAAGAACTAGTATTGACAACTAGGATAGGAGAACCACTTAGGTAAAGAAAGAACAAGAACTAGTGTAGACAACTAGGATAGGAGTACTATTAAGTAGTCGAAGGAATAAGAAAAGAGTAGGACTAAAAGCCTAGTAACAAGTTAGAACAACAGCCCTAGGATAAGGATGGTAGTCTCCACGCTTATCAACAAACCCTTTGGTTATAAACCAATAAGTTTATAAATGAGGATGCGTCCAGAATTTAATCTTATAAGAGAATATAATTCTCAGATTCTTGACATAAGCATAGCCAGTAGCGATACTACTAATCTATTGAAAGAAACTCTTAGAGAGTTAAGGTATTATAGGACAGCTAGACCCGCTTTAGGGTTAGACTCTTACTGCCAAACTATAGTCTGGCAAGTAATCTGCGGTAAAACTAGTGACCTGTATGATGAGGTTATTAGATTAAGAAGAAGGATTAGCTATTTAAAAAATAGACAATCTATTTCCAAATTTTTAGTAGAGCTCCACACAGCTTCATACTAAGGGGATGAATGAAATCAACAGTGAAAACTTAGCAACTTCAAAGATTGCTAAAGTTGAAAAAGATTTACAGAATTGGAATATTCCAAAAGAATCTTTCAGATCTGTTTATGAAACAGGAAAGTTTGATTTTATAAAAAATTATAATATCAAAACTTGTGAATCCACAGTAGCTATTAATAACTCAAAAGAGATTATTAAATTACTATCAACTGAAGATATAAACAGATATAAAAACATTATACCTTTAGGAGTTAGAGAGAAGTTTCTCTCACTAAGAAAACGCTCTCAACGTTTCCCTTAGTTGCTCCTTAGGTTTCTTCCTCTTCTTCCCCCCCCCCCCTTAGTTTTTTTTCGTTTGACTCATTATGGTTTGATTGTTATTGTCCACAATATGAAAAAGTCTAAACGTTACACACGTTCTAGCAATGATTCAGAGGTTCGAGCATCGCTAAAGCTAGAACAAAGAAGAAAAAGAATGGCAGAGTCCAACAATTGCCGAGGAAAATCTTATTCCGCAATCTCGGACTCTTCGTGTTGGTTCATGTTACCCGGACTCGCGCTTTCCTTTAGAAAATGTAGTAGATGATTCTATGCTACAAAGGATACATGAATGGGCAAAAATATCGAAATTGAAAGCTTGGATATTAGTGAGTTTGAAGGCGTAACTTCCGCAGACCATTGACGCCCTAATGCTACTATGGTGGTCGATCATTCCACGCCAATTTGTTGGTAAAGGGTTCATTTCGGAAGAACTAGACATCACCCAAAGATTAGTACCCGACACTACCCGGAAATTCTCTCAGTTTGCCGGAAAAGGGTGAAATCGGGCGGACATTGCAATTGGTGAAGCAAGACACGATGGCATTCTGCCCAAACCGGTCGTGGCGTGGGTCAAGGGTTCTTGCGGGTCGTGCAGGGGTTCATGGGTCCAAGAGTAATCATGTCTTGTTTGATTCAAAGTCGGTTGAAAGCATTGATGGTACTTATCCCAAGAAGTTCAACGCGGATGTCAAGAGAGCAAACTTCAATGCCCCGAAACGATGGGATTACGCCTGTCTTGGGTCGAGAAGGCTAAGGCGGGTCACGAGGATAACAATGATACTAGGAATATGCACTCTATGCAAGGATCAAGATCGATGTGGAATACGAAGGGTTTCTAGCCCCAAGGTTTCAACGTCACAATTGAAGGAGCCGAGGCGTCAAACTTTAATGCCGCGTATCAAGTTTACACTCCCAACCGGGCCTTAATGATGGTCCGATTTCCAAGGCGGGCGGGATAACCTAGGGACATTAACTACCCCGCTTTACAAGGAGCTAAGTCAATGGTGGTTCCAACGTTTTGATTGAGTGCCGAGGCGTCGCATTTATGAGGCGGTACCAACGACTCTCTCATTACTCGGTTCTTTATGATGGTATTAGTTCCAAGACGGATCAGGGGATAATCTAGGGCATTGACTACTCACGTTACGAAGAGCCAAGTCAATTGTGAGAAACAAAGCTATTTCTTTGTCGCGAGCCTAGAACTCCACAACCATCAATATTACGAGCCGAGGGGTCGGCATTGAATGTGGCGGTATCAATGACTCTCTAATAACTCAGGACTTTATGATGGTCTTGGTTCCAAGGCGGATCGTGGACAATCTAGGGCATTGACTACTCACGTTACACAAGAGCCAAGTCAATTGTGAGAAACAAAGCTATTTCTATGTCGACGAGCCTAGAACTCCATAACCATCAATGATGCAAGAGCCGAGGGGTCAACATTAAATGAGACGGCATTCAAAGTGCCTTCTCGTGATTCAAGTCAACAACCCTGATTTCTTTAAGTGTCACCAATGAAGCCTTCCTACTTTAGCTAGTTTGCTAAGTGGAGCCAATCTCAAGAATCACAACACTCCTTTCGTCTTTAACACTTCCTGATTCGAGTAGAGTCCTAAACTTCCCCTCTCTCATCTAATACCACTTCACTACTTCTGAATTTCACAACACCACACCCCTTCTATCTCCTCTTCCTTCTATTCCTTCGAAAACCAACACAAATTCCCTACCTCCCAAATGGCACGCAAATCATCTCTTCTATCATGCCCAAGCTCACTCCCTTCTACCCTTCCTCCGCCTATACCTCCAGATATACCTCCCAATGATTTACACACTAATGCACCTTCTAAACCACATCATTTCCTACCACGGCCACAACTCACAACAATCTTCCCAAACCATGGCAAAGGTCCCTTCCTCCTAAAAGACTTACGCTGAGTCTTTTGGGAACTAGGATTGAGGCAAAAGGTATGAAGTTACAATTTATTGAACAACAAGGGAGGAAGTAAATATAGATCTTGAGGATGAAGTTCCTTTCATAGAAACTTGGGGCTATTGCCTAATAGGTTGCTTCAGGTCCTTTCAGGAAGAGAAGCATTGAATACGATTGTGAAAGGATGGGAGTTAAATGCCGTATTATACCATATGGCAAAGGTCGGATGTGTTCAAATTCATGACGGAGGAAGAGCGCACTAATGTACTTCACGGAGGCCCTTATATGGTCTACGGAAAACCATGATGCTCAAGGCTATCAATAAAGGAGTTCTTATAACGGATGATTTGTTTATGGACATTCCTATTTGGGTCACTTTCCGGACATTCCCTTTCTATTTGAGTGTAACGCCTTAGTAAGATTGCTTCACGTGTAGGAAAACCTCTTTACACCGACCAATATACTAAGGAAAGGTCTAAAATGAACTATGCAAGAGTTCAGTGGAAGTGGATGTTAGCAAGGAGCCGATAATGGACTTTGTCGTCAATCTCCCGATAACGTAAAGTATACTCAAAGGGTAAACTATGAGAATTACGGACTTTTGCTATCATTGTGCGGCTTTGACACAACCACTTGAAGTGTAGGAAGGCGAGGATGATGTCAACATTGAAGAAGCTCCAAAACATGCAATACCGAGGTCCCCTAACAACAAGGATGATTCTATTCATTTGAAGGCCAACAAAGTGCAGGTGGAACCAACCCTCCTCTCATCCACCAACTTCTCAACATCCCGTAGATGCTGATAACTTGATGGACATTGAAGAAATGCGCACACAACACCTCCCGATGCGGAAGCTTGGGAGAAGTATCACATGCCGCGGTCCTCCTGATTGGGTCATTCGGCCCACCATGTTTCGGCGGGATTCTCTAGCAAAGTCCTCACCGCCTAATTCTCACAATGGCAGTACACAACATGTTAGGATGAGGGTGAGTCAAAACATTCGATTACGAGATGCCTATGAACCCGCCACCTTCATGGATGAAGTTACATTCAATCTGCTACGGAAAAGGCTCGACTTGTGTCAAGTAACGTTAACTTTGAACGCGGAACATAGCTTGGATGGTACAAGTTATGGCTTCCAGAACAAAGATGATGGATGGCAAGAGGTTTTGTCCAAAAAAATGGGCTAAGCAGTGGGAAAGCGAAGGCAGCTAAGCGCGGAGGTGCTAATAAAACCTCCTTTGTTTCCTTATGAAAATACTTTGTTGGAATGTCCGTGGTCTTTGCGGACAAAGGGATAGGGCTGCCACGCAAGCTCTAGTGTGTAGTATCACAAAACAGCATGATGCGGCTATGATTTGTCTATTGGAAACTAAGCTATCTCAACCAAGGACAGAGTCTTTCTCTACTCAAAGATTCAAAGCATGGAAGTTTTGCTCAAATTTGGAATTCATTGGAGGCGGTAGAATGCTATTACTTTGGGATCCATCCAGGGTTTGTTGCGAAGTGCTTGGTATGGACTCTCAAAGATATCCATGTCCGTGCAAGTTGCAATATAACACAAGTGTCCTTCCTGCCACATTTGTGTACCGGTTTATAGCATCTCGGATAGAAGGATGCTTTGCATCACCTTTCTCACTGGGCGTTGGCATCAATAAGCCTTGGATGATTATGGGAGATTTCAACACTTCATCGCAACCCTAATGATAAGGTGGGGTCCTCCTCTCACGCCTTATGCACTTAGGGATCTTGAGATTTCAGAATTCTCATGGACTAAGACGCTCCTTCATCCGGTTCCTTCTACACTGGACGAATGGTTCGATTTGGTCTAAGCTTGATAGAGTGTTGATGAATCAAAATTGGAGTGATTTGACCTTAGAATGCAAGGCCAATTTCATGCCTATGGAGCTGTCTCGGACCACCGTCCCGTGATAGCCACGATTATTGCATCCTATAATGTTGGGAAACGCCTTCAAGTTCATGAATATGTGGCTTTCACCCACCTTTGAGAACATTATGACTTCATGTTGGAGACAAGACATATGGGTCTTGCTCAATTCGCCCTGCCTCCAAATTGAAAGCCTCAAGCAACCTTTAAGGGCTTTGAACATAAGTGACTTTGAGGTATCGAACAAAGAGCAAAAGGGGCAAACATAGAGTTCAAGGAGGCTATCAATGCACACATGGAAAATCCCTTTGATGAGGAGCTTAAAGCCAAGGTTAAGTCCTCAAGAGCTAGAGCAAACACCTTATCGAAGTGAAAGACACTTCATAAGGCGAAGTCAAGATGAACACACTTGATTGAAAGTGATAGATGTTCCAAATACTTTCATAGTTTGATCAAAAGGAGTAATGTCAGAACTCCATTAACTTTCTTGTTAAAGCTAATGGTACTATCACTACATCACCGTAAGAAGTCGAAGTTGCTTGTTGAATTTTACAAGGATCTATTAGGTACTTCCCACCCACTACCAACTTTGATCTGATGTGTTCAACTATAGCCCAAAGTCGAGTGAAGAAGAGAGATTACACTTTTGCATTTCATCACCCCAAAGGAGATTTGGGAAGCACTCTACGATATAGGCAATGACAAGGCACTGACCGGATGGTTATACTACCGCTTTCTTCAAGAATAGATGGAAAGATGTGGCCACGATGTTGTAAGATGTGTCCAAGAGTTCTTCTCTCTTGGAGTTCTTTGAAGCAGTTAATCATACCATCATTACCCCGCTACCAAAAACTGACCATGATCCCAAGGTAAATGATTTCGTGCCCATCGATTGACTAATGTGATCTATAAGATCATCACAAAGATTCTAGCTAACAGAATGGAATTGATCCTTCCTTCTCTCATTGACAAATCCCAAGGGCTTTTGTGAAAGGAAGAAACATGATGGACAACGATATGTGGCACAAGAGCTTGTGAGAGGATTTAATAGAGCAGAATCTCACCAAGATGTATGCTTATGGTGGACCTTCAGAAAGCATTCGACTGTCTCTTGGAGCTTCCTCGAATTGGTACTAAGAAGTCTAAAATTTCCGCATGATTTACAAGATGGATCATGGAATGTGTTAGCTCAACCTCCTTCTCCCTTTCTATCAATGGTGAGCTACATGGATACTTCAAAGGAAAGCGCCTAAGACAAGGTGATCCTATGTCCCTACTCTCTTTATCTTGTGCATGGAATACCTCTCAAGGCCGCTTAAAATGAAGGCCGAGGCAAGAGCTTTCATATTTTCCAAAGTGTAAGAAATTGGGCATTACTCATCTTGCATTCGCGGATGACCTCATGCTTTGCCAAAGGAGATATATCTTGATTGGGATTCTTATGGATTGTCCGGAAGAGTTGAGGCTGCCTCGGGATTAACTCTTAACCCCGCTAAATCCTCTGTCTACTTAGCGGAATGCATTCTGACGGGACTTGATATTGACGAGTGGGTTTCGCCATTGGTAGCTTTCGAGACGATACTGGGGATCCCTTTGTCCCCAATTTCAGTCTCGGTGGATCAATTTGCCCCATTCACTAGTGCTATTTCGAATTACATTCGAAATGGGGCACCACACCCTTTCTTACGCCGTGTCGAACTAATCAGTCGGTCGTCCGAGGGTTGAGAGTTTTGGTTCCGGCACTTCCTATCCCGCCACTATTATCAACAAGGTAAGGTCCGCTTGTATTCAATTCTTATGGGGAAACCACCAAGAGTTGCTTGGGATATCATTTGCCCGCCTCAACTGAAGGTGGCTTGGGTCTTATGAACATCAAGGAATGGAATCATGCCCCGCTATCCAGACGATTTGGCAAACTCACACTAAGTCGATTCTCTATGGGTCCAATGGATCAATAGTCACTATTTGAGAGATATTACAATTTGGGACTATGAGGTACGCCCTGTGGACTCCCTTTATTCAAAAAGATTTGTGGATTCGCGACAAATTTGTTTCTATCTTTGGTAGCCATGGTGATGCTATTGACGGCTTTACAAAATGTTGTGCCAATCGGTATATTTGATTCAAGCCTCGTATATGATATCTTGCGACTCGCAAGCTAAAAAGCCTTGATGTCACAAATTTGGAAAGGATTCATTCCTCCCAAATTCTCTTTTACTATGTGGCTAAATTGCAGAAGCGGTTAGCTACAAAGGATACTCTATCATTTCTCAATTTGGAGGATAAATCTTGCGGATTCTGCAAGCAAGCTAATGAAACAAGGGAACACCTCTTCTTTGATCGCCTTTATACACACATGATTTGGAAGAGCATAAAAGATTGGTTGGGTATTAGAAGAGAGATGACAACTGTTGAAAGCTCCTTTAAATGGATTAAGAAAGAACACCATGACAAGCATCCGAGCCAAAGCTATTTTGCTTACTTTTTGCATAATGGTTTATGAGATTTGGAGGGCAAGAAACACAATGCTATTTGAAGGCACAAGCTTGCCGGCAGAAGAGGTCATTGCAAGAATCAAAACAACATCTTATAGAGTTCTCTATGATTTTATCCCCTCTTGTAGTGGCACCTTTTGAGTGACCACCCCTCCTCTCTATCTATTCTTGTTTGCATTACGTTGAGGCTTGAGATACCTCAACGACTGATTGTAGCCACTTCCTTTTCATTATTAGTAATAATATTTGCATTTACATAAAAAAAAAAAAAAGATATAAAAAGGAATTTAATTTCCTTCACATAGGTTTGGTACAAATTGCTGTAAAGCCTTTGTATCGATTGGGTCTCGATACCCCCATCTGTCTCTTACTAAGAGATGCCAGGTTATTAAACTTTGATGATTCCTTACTAGGAGTTTTACAAAGTAATTTAGCCAGAGGTCCAATTTATTTTAACTGTTACCCAAATTTTTCAGTAGATATTAATGACCAGAACGTTATGGACACCTTAACGTTAAACATTAAAACGAAAAATATGAACAGCAAGATAAACACAAGAGAAATAGCTATAATATACAGAGTATATTACAGGCTAATGAAAACAACCTTAGCTCCAAAAGCTAAACTAGTTAGCAGTAAAGGTGCGACCATGCTTATGGAAGCCAACCAGGAACATAGCAATATCTTTGTTCCAAGAATGCTAAAATGGAATGAAATTTTAGCAAAAGATGAATGGCACTTCGATGCTATTACCCAACCAAAGATAGAACCAGAGAGTTCTGATATTGAACAAATAATCCAACATTTGGATGGTTCAATAGATTTAAAATTTTTAAGATCTAATGGAAGATACTCTTTCAGTGCATCTTCTTCCAAACCCCGGGAGGATGAAGAGTATTCTGATAATTCTGGCGAAACTATACCCGAACGAAAAGTTCAGGGAGTAGACTATTCGTCACCAGTACCCAAAGTCTACTATCGACCAATCGATAGAACGACTGGCAGCCCCACCAGAAGTGAAATGCATGGTGGAGACAGTTTGGGCATGATTAGAGAAGACATCGATTTTAAAATCGATTGGCCTTATATTGACAAATTATGGAGAGATCCAGAGCACGCCATTAAAAGAAAATGGTATGTAAGCACCTTTTCACGCAGTGAAAGGAAGGTGTTTAAAGAATCATGGATAAAAGACATGAACCATGTCAGAGCTAATTTAGAATTCTTTAGGTGGTTTGAAATCACTGATAAACTCCATAATGACAGACAATGTCTGAATACCATTGTAAAAAAATGGTTCACAGGAGAAAGGACTGTTGAGTCAGTTACACCTCCCTTAGAACAGATAAAGATTCCCGTTAACGGTGAAGTCTTAACCGCCACTCCTTTTAAAAGAGATATAAAAGACCCTAATGATATCACACACGTTGATGATATTAATAAGGTTCTCCAACAGAACAACTACACCAACCAGTTGTTACATGTTATCTCTAACCAGATTTCAGAAGCAAGTAATGCTTCTACTTTCAGGAATACACCAGTCCGGTCGGAGGAGAAAACCCTATCCGAACCTCTTTTTAAGATTCCCCAATTTTCGGCAAAGAGCCATCCAAAATTTGGGAAGGAAATCGAAGATGATCTGCTAGATGTAATCAACAATAAATTCAAAGAGATGAAAGTCTCGGGTCAACCTCGAGAAAACCTGACAAATCCGTCAAGGTGTTAAGCGAAGGTTCTAGTTCAAAGAATAAATTAGAGGTTAATAAAATATTAAAATTAACCAAGGGTGATAAGAATTTTTATAAACAATCGACGTTCCCAGACATGTTGTTTGAAGAACGAATTCCACCCCCAGCCACATATTCGGGTGATGAAATCCATGAATGGAACATTGACGGCATGTCCGAAGGACAAGTTGTTAAAGTGCTCCATGAAATGGGAGTCTGTTTAACCAGTTATAAAATAAAAACACATACTGATGATGCCCAACTTGCATCAATCATAATTTCCGGTTTCACTGGGATGTTAAAAATGGTGGAAAACTACCTATTCGACGGTTGAAAAGCAAGCATCATGAATGCAACTACCACGGTCCAAATAAGGAACATCGATAACGATTACTAATGAAGTTCATGGTGATGCTTCGCAACCTCGTTATATCAGACGGAAACACTTTGTTGGAGATCCAAAACTTTTCCAAGACAGAAGTTTAGAGATCCTTAATAATCTAACGTGTCCAAAATTACACGATTTTAAATGGTATAAAGATATATTTCTCAACAAGGTCATGTTAAGGATTGACTGTAATCATGATTATTGGAAGGAAAGATTTATCAGCGGTTTGCCTAAACTCTTTGCCGAGAAGGTAAGAACCAACATTAGGAGATGTCACAATGGAGACACTCCGTATGGCATAATGACATATGGTGATTTAATCAGCTATGTTAATATGACCGGCCTAGAGCTGTGTAATACGATAAAACTTAATAATCAAATACAGAAATACTCCACCAAAGGAGAGTTAGGAAGTTTCTGCGAAGACTTCGGTTATGTTAAGATTTCTGCTCCTTCGAAGAGCATCAAGAGGATGAAAAAGAATCATAACATTTCTCGCCCCAAAGCATATAAAAGAGATTATACTCCTAAAAAGAAGTATAATAGAGAAAGCAACAGCAAAAATACAAAGAAGAAAGTAATTTCTCGGAATCATGGAAAACAGCCACATGTACCAAAATGCATAATTGGCGTTATTTCAAGTAGCAGCCAAGAGTTTTTCTTTGACATGGTTGATCACATTGATGATGACAATTTTAAAAAGCAATATTTAAAAGAACTTAAAAACCTCGTCATTAACCAGAAAAAAGAAAAAGAAAAGGTAGAACCCTTTGACATGAAAAGAGTGTTCAGTAAGTTTAAAGACTCTAAGTCAGGTAAATCATTACCAGACTTAATTAATGAAGTCTCAGACCAAGAAAGAAATCCTTCAGATTAACAAAAGGCTCAGCTCGTTAGAAGCTGAAGAAATCAGTCGGATTAACAAAAGGCTCAGTTCATTAGAAACTGGGGCATTGGCCAAAATCAGAAATTCGGATCTCACAGAAGATCCCCAGACTTCGCCTAAACAGATGATCACGGAAGATCAGGAAATCGATGAATCAGAACAGGAATCTGATTCAGGGCTAACTTTAATATCCAAGGCTAGAGCATTAAGCTACCATGTCCCTATTAAATTAGTCATTAACGATTTTGCTATCGAAAGAGTAGCACTTTTAGATTCAGGGGCAGATCAAAACTGCATTCGCGAAGGTATAATCCCTACCAGATACTTAAACAAAAGTACACATAGGCTATACTCCGCCACAGGAGAGGATATAGAAATTAACTATAAACTCTCAAAAGCACTAGTGTGCAATAAAAATATTGCATTCACTAATAGCTTTATCATAACCAAGGATATAACTGAGGAAATCATTTTAGGAACGCCATTCCTAACCCAGATACTGCCATATACGGCAAAACCAGATGGTATTCACACGATCACTAAGGGGGTAGATCTCATATTTCCCTACATAAATCCTTTGACAACTGACCAAAGTAGTCGTATTAATCAAAAGGTGGTCTTTAGAACACAGACAGGCTAAAAACCCATTTCTGAGTAAGCACGAAAGGCTGGAATGGCCTGTGCCGTATCACTAGTGGAATCAGCCAGAAGATAAATTGTTTAATTCAGTTAGGACAATCTAGGAAGATCCCAGAATTGTTTTGAAAACTATAAAGGTGCTTTAAAGCACTATGTTTCTAAAAAGTCTTTTATCAAAACCATTAATTTTTAAAAGACAAAAGATTTTTACATTAAACATCTTGTTATCAAAAATGATGATCTTAAAACAGGATTTTAATCTGCCAACATTTTACAAGAAATTTGTTATGGCACTACGGTCCCATAAACACTCTTGATTAAAAAGCTCAGAAAGTCATCCACCAGCTAGTTCTCCAGAAGAACAACAGAGGTAAGTCAGCAGGTAAAAGGCCAGAACGAGGAAAAGCCCATTCCCCGGATAAAAATAAGAAAGGCTCCAAAATCCTTGCAGAATAATTTGCACAAACCGACGCAAACGCGTACCAACAGAAAGTCCCTTCAAGAAAAGGACACAAAGCAGATGGTGACATTTGCCCTTTCGCAAAAGCAAAGGACAAAACCAATAAAGCAGACAGCGACACTTGCCTCTTCAGAAAAGCAAGAGCCAAGAAAGCGACATAAAGCAGAAAAGCGACACTTGCCTCTTCAGAAAAGCAAGAGCCAAGAAAGCGACATAAAGCAGAAAGCGACGTAAAGCAGAAAAAGACAAAGGACTTAAAGCAGAAGAAGACATTTGCCCTTTCAAAAAAGTAAAGGTCATGTAATCTTAGCCGTCCATTTGTTTTAACCAGAACCGTCCACATGTTAGGACGAATAGTTCATTCGAGGCCTATTTAAGGCTCTCATTTGTAAACATAGAAGGCATTCGGAAATACCCTCTCTCTCTCTCTCTTTCCTTGCCTGATCTTGTATCCCTCTCCTTTCAATGCTTTGAATAAAATTGTAAGTTTTAAAAAACTTAAGTTTTATTTTCTTATATTTTGGTTTTAAATTCTGCTTTTCGCATCTTAAACTGTTATTCCGACGTTGGTAAATGGTTCATTAAGGAATTTAATTCCTGTTAATAATCAGTTAACACCACCCCCTTCTGAAGAAGCAGGAAGTAAACCAGGGTTAATGTTAATGTCCAAAGCACTAAGCTACCAGGTCATTAATAAGATTTTAATAAATAGAGATTTTATTAAAGAATCTATTAAGTTGTTAGACTCTGGAGCAGATCAAAATTGTATTTGCGAAGGATTAGTTCCAACTAAGTACTTAAGTAAAAGTACCCGTAAGCTATACTCTACTACAGGAGATAGCATTAATATAAACTGGAAGCTTTTAAAAGCTCATAAAGATATTTGCTTCGATAATGATTTTGTTATTATACAAATCATAACTGAAGATATTAATTTAGGAATATCCTTCCTAACTCAGATAAAAGCTTATACCGCAAAGTTAAACGATATTTACACCAGTTCTATGGGAAGAAACCTTGTGTTCTACACGCATAATTTTTAATTGATCACAGTGATCATGTTAAACAGAAAACAGTCTTTAAACTATGGCTATTAACCAATCAGGTTAACTACCTAAAAAAAGATGTTAAAATAAAAATGATAGAATCTAATTTAAAAACCCCGGAGGTAATCGATAGGGTTAAAATTTTAATTGATTCTATAGAAAGAAAAATATGTCCAGCTCTACCAAATGCTTTCTGCGAAAGAAAGAAGCATACTGTAGATCTGCCATACACGGATGACTTAAGTGAGAAGAACATTCCCACAAAAGCCAGTCTGATCCAGATGAGCCATGAGCTCATAGAACACTGTAAAAAGGAAGTCAATGATCCACTTGAAAAAGAAATCATTAGACATTCTAAATCACAAAGGAGTTATTCAGCTTTCTACGTCTATAAGAACGCTGAAAAAGAAAGAGGAGTCTCGAGACTCATAAATCAGAGACCACATAGGTACCCAATACCTAGTAAAAAGGTTTATTGATATCTTTTCAGGCAGCCATTAGGTCCTTAAGATATGATCTCTATCAAGGAACCAATAAACCAATCCATAAGAGCCATTGAGTTCTCTGCTAAAATCCCGAGTAAGATTCCTATAGGAAGTCTTAAATACATAGCAGATT
Source organism: Przewalskia tangutica (assembly GCA_029844215.1). Classification (NCBI taxonomy): domain Eukaryota; kingdom Viridiplantae; phylum Streptophyta; class Magnoliopsida; order Solanales; family Solanaceae; genus Przewalskia; species Przewalskia tangutica. The sequence goes on from CM056736.1 coordinate 58,653,396, forward strand.
TTATAAAATGATTAGTCCAGAAAATTCCAGGTTTAGGAATCTCTAATCTAATGACTTTTATGATAAAGTAAGTCTTTAACAGTCAGGCTAAAAACCATTGGATTTAGCATGAAAGGTCGGAAGGACCTATGCCGTCTTTCAGTGGAAATAACCAGAGGGTTCGTTAAGATAGATACCTCCTAAATAGGAAGTAGTCTTCAGAAACAGTCGAACAAATTGATAAGAGTCAAAATTGTTTCATATAGAGTACTATGTAGTACCAAAATAATTTGCTAATATTTTTAAGAGTCGACTGCAAAGCAGCCAAAGAAACTTTACAAAAAAGATTTAGTTTTAAAACAGATTTTGCCAGGAGGCAGGCCTTATTATCAAATTTCGAATTTTAAATTTGATTTTTAAAAGGAAAAACTCTCTACCAGATTTCCTGACTAGAGAATTTTGCAGGGAAATAATGAGGCCAGGATCCCAGGGCTTACGCCCAATGAGACCCCCTTTTCAGAATAAATTGGAAGAAAAAATGAACCGCTTTGCGTAAAAGATCATAGCTCCAATTCTTCATAAACCCAGTGGACAAAATAGGTTCACAGTATTGGGAGATCTCCCAATTATACCAGTCTCCTCTAAAAAGGGGAAGGAACAAGTTCAGCCGTTCAAGGCTACACCAGCATCTGCCCAGAGCAGAGACAGTTACAGGATGGTTCCCCCGGAATCATACTCAGAGGCAGTTAAACCAGTAGGGCCCCCTAAGAAAGAGATACCAGCCCCCATTCAGAAATGGGAATTTATCCATACCCAGACTTTGCCGATAATGGCACTGGACAAACAGTATGAAAACTTTAGGGTACAAGACTTGCTAAAACCCTGTTACACAGATCACCAGTATGTGGATACTCAAGACTCCCTGAAAACTAGGAAGTACTATGAGTTTATTTTAGTTGATACCGACTCCATAGAAGTCGAACACAAGTATTTTGATAAAACAGATGGAATTGAGTATTCCAAGTTTACTATTAAAAAGATTTTAAGTCCATTTAATTGGTATGTAGATCACCTACAAACCCAGATACCATTATCCAGGACGCACAGACCGCAAGCCTATAATTGGTATGATTATAAGGATGCATGGTTCAACTTTCTGTATGTTAGGCCAAATACCCACACTTGGTTCATCAAATATGCAGAAGGGATTAAAGAGAAAGTTATTCCCAGATGGTTCTACGAATGGTGGAGCATCTTTGGAGGAAATTCACAGGTGGTAGCTTCGAGCTTCCAGGATAAATATAAGAGTTTCCAAGAGGAACAACAGATTTCGACTTTACCAGAACATATTAAGTTATGCAAGTTCTTTTTTAATAAAAGAATTTCGTATATCATTAATTGGTCATTTGACATCCAGGAGATAAACAGGATCCGTTATTTAAGCAAGACCATCAGAATTAAAGGATGGAGCCCAAAACCCAGGGAAGAAGTTAAGGTAAAACCAGAAAGAAGAAGCCCATCTTCCTCAGGTGAAACCTCACGTTCTAAATCAGAAACCAGAAGGAAGCTATTAGAAGCTCTGGCAAAGTTAGAGGATGAAGAAGAAGTGGAATCCAACCACAGTGAAACAGATAACGGCGACATGCTCATTCCCCGAGAATTGCAAGCTTCACGCAGAGGCGCACTCAAAGAAATAATGACAGCAGGTCCCTTCCAGAAAAGGACATAAAGCAGGATGGTGACACTTGCCCTTTCGGAAAAGCAAAGGACACTTGCCCCTTCAAGAAAGCAAAAGATAAAGCAGACAGCGACACTTGCCCCTTCAGAAAAGCAAGAGTCAGCAGATGGTGACATTTGCCCTTTCGCAAAAGCAAAGGACAAAACCAATAAAGCAGAAAGCGACATTTGCCTCTTCAGAAAAAGAGCCAAAGAAAGCGACATAAAGCAGAAAAAGACAAAGGACTTTAAAGCAGAAAAAGACGTTTGCCCTTTCAAAAAAGTAAAGGTCATGTAATCTTAGCGGTCCATTTGTTTTAAACAGAACCGTCCACGTGTTAGGACGAATAGTCCATTCGAGGCCTATTTAAGGTTCTCATTTGTAAACATAGAAGGCATTCGGAAATACCCTCTCTCTCTCTCTCTTTCCTTGCCTGATCTTGTATCCCTCTCCTTTCAATGCTTTGAATAAAATTGTAAGTTTTAAAAAACTTAAGTTTTATTTTCTTATATTTTGGTTTTAAATTCTGCTTTTCGCATCTTAAACTGTTATTCCGCTTTATTCACACTTTATGGTATCAGAGCCATGTTGGTAGAGATGAGTGAGTAGTCTCATACTACCGTCCTTAGGGCGGTGTTGTTCTTAGGTTACTAGGAGTCCTGTTACTCTGTTTGAATTCCTGTAAAGCTACCAGTATAGTGACCGCTCGCTAGTAGTTATCTTGTTCTTAGTTTCATCAGAAGTTACCGATGTCGTAACCCTGTTCCGTTAGAAGTCATACTGTTCAAATTCCTGTAGTTACCGATGTTGTTACCCTGTTCCGTTAGTAGTCCACTATTCCTTAGGATGTTTAATCACTTAGAGGTCGACCGCTCGCTTTGAAAGATCGGTGAAAGTACTACTGAAGTAAGCTTTCCTGGAAGCAGTATTGAAGCCCGTGAGGCCAGGGTAGGCGTAGGGTATAACTGTTGGATGTCGCTGAAGAACGTAGGAGATGGTCTCAGACAAACAGAACAAGTTGACCGGTTAAGTTATTAAAAAGAATAGGAAATAGTGTAGCGTTCACGGTAGGAGAACTATTTAGGTAATTATAGTGTATAAGAACTAGTATTGACAACTACGGAGAGTGAACTATTTAGGTAATTATAGTTAGCAAAGAACTAGTATGAACAACTAGGATAGGAGTACTATTTAGGTAGTCGGAGGAATAAGAAAAGAGTAGGATCGAGTCCTAGTAACAAGATTGAACAGCAGCCCTAGGATAAGGATGGTAGTTTCCACGCTTATCAACAAACCTCGTTTAAAACTGTAAATTAAGAATGAAGATCGTCAAGAATTTAATCATATAAGAAGATATAATTCTCAAACAATCAAGTTTATTACAATTAGTAATGAGTGTAATAGAAGGATAAAGGCAAACCTTAAGAAATTAGGGTATTATAAAAGTGCTAAACCTATCAAGGTTTGGATGATTTTTATCAAGTCATAATTAGACGCTTAATCATCAATAAAAGGATGAACTCTATGAAGAAAACGTAGGTTAAGAATAAGGGTTGATAGCTTATCAACAGTTAAAAATTACTCATCGTCTGAATGAGCTTCATACAACCCAGTATTAATGGAAACTTTTTTATCTCCAAAAGATAATTTAGTTGACGGAATTAATACTTTATTAGCTCAAGAAGCTAACAAGGAAAGATACTCTGTATCTTCTTCCAAATCCCGGGAGAATAAAGAGTATATTAAACAAAAGGCTTTATCTCAAGAGGATAAAATAATCAGAAGAATTGATACTTTATTAGCTGCAGAAGCTAAGTCAGTTGGTGGTAGGAATACTACTATGCTTCCACAAAAGCACGGTAGACTTGGCACCATTAAGGAAGACATCGATTTTAAAATCGATTGGAAAACCCTTAACAAATTATGGGTAGATCCAGAACATGCCATTAAAAGAAAATGGTACAACAGCACTTTCCCACTGTTTATGGCTTTGGTACCATAAAGTGTGAATAAAGCGGAATAACAGTTTAAGATGCGAAAAGCAGAATTTAAAACCAAAATATAAGAAAATAAAACTTAAGTTTTTTAAAACTTACAATTTTATTCAAAGCATTGAAAGGAGAGGGATACAAGATCAGGCAAGGAAAGAGAGAGAGAGAGAGGGTATTTCCGAATGCCTTCTATGTTTACAAATGAGAACCTTAAATAGGCCTCGAATGGACTATTCGTCCTAACACGTGGACGGTTCTGTTTAAAACAAATGGACCGCTAAGATTACATGACCTTTACTTTTTTGAAAGGGCAAACGTCTTTTTCTGCTTTAAAGTCCTTTGTCTTTTTCTGCTTTATGTCGCTTTCTTTGGCTCTTTTTCTGAAGAGGCAAATGTCGCTTTCTGCTTTATTGGTTTTGTCCTTTGCTTTTGCGAAAGGGCAAATGTCACCATCTGCTGACTCTTGATTTTCTGAAGGGGCAAGTGTCGCTGTCTGCTTTATCTTTTGCTTTCTTGAAGGGGCAAGTGTCCTTTGCTTTTCCGAAAGGGCAAGTGTCACCATCCTGCTTTATGTCCTTTTCTGGAAGGGACCTGCTGTCATTATTTGCTGAGGTACGCCTCTGCGTAGGCTTGTGCAATTCCTCGGGGAATGAGCATGTCGCCGTTATCTGTTTCACTGTGGTTGGATTCCACTTCTTCTTCATCCTCTAACTTTGCCAGAGCTTCTAATAGCTTCCTTCTGGTTTCTGATTTAGAACGTGAGGTTTCACCTGAGGAAGATGGGCTTCTTCTTTCTGGTTTTACCTTAACTTCTTCCCTGGGTTTTGGGCTCCATCCTTTAATTCTGATGGTCTTGCTTAAATAACGGATCCTGTTTATCTCCTGGATGTCAAATGACCAATTAATGATATACGAAATTCTTTTATTAAAAAAGAACTTGCATAACTTAATATGTTCTGGTAAAGTCGAAATCTGTTGTTCCTCTTGGAAACTCTTATATTTATCCTGGAATGTTACACCCCGTATTTACAGGACATGTTTTAAGAACGTACGAAAGAACTCTAAAGTGTCAAGAAGTGAGACTTGTAAAATTTTATCGGAATTATGAAATTGTCGGAAACGTTTTATCAGGATTTAATGGGAGGGCGACACGTGTCACCCCCCCCCTAGAATGCCTTGGACGAAATTAGGCATGGCCATAATGGTCATTTACCATAAGTCTTGGATGAACAAGTCTTGCAAGTGTAGCTTGACAATGTTGACTAAGTCAAAGGAGACAACTAGTCTTGATATTGTGAAGACCTTATCCTAGCCACCCAAATGTTTGTATCATGACCCTCCAATGTGCTTTATTATACTACTAGTAGTGATACATAGTCCAACACTTAGAGAAAATTGAAGAAAAATTGGATGAGCAACTATGGAGCTCTCGGCTTCATGTCCCTTGAAAAGAAAAAAAAATTGTGTTTCTTGTCCAATAAGCCCCACACTTTAAACCAAGGTTCCTAAGTGTATTGTAAGCATATCTCAATAGAAAAATCTCGGAAAAAGATAGTTTACGGGTTAGTCGCAAAGTGAAAACCTAGTGGCTTTTCTAGGTTTTGTTTGGAAGTTTGAAGGAAATTGTTGGTGTTGTTCTAAGGGTCTCAACAAGCGGATTGAAGTGTCTTGGAGAGGTTCTAAACTACTAGGAGCGACTTCGGATTGGAATTGGATTAAGATTCGTTGAGGTATAATTGTGTCCTTTAATGTGTTACAAGATTATATGTTTATATTGTTGTTAGCTTTACGTGTTGCTAGCATGAAGTTGATTAGTAGAAGTTTATAAGGATTGTGGATTGATTGTAGCATTGGAAATCCTAATGTTATATAAGCCATGTTAAGTTGGATTTCAATTTAGTCGTTATTAGAAATCGTCGCATGTTACCTACTTAGAGATTATGGATTGTTATAATCAAATACGACTTGATATCATGTTATGCTACCAATTTGGATTGAAATGGAAATTTGATAAGAATTGGTAAGGTTGAACTCGGTGGCCGAATTTGGACTTTTAGTTTGTTTTTCATTTGTATTGGACTACTTTCTAAATTGTGAGCCAATTGGGCATGTTTAGTTAGTCATTTGTATTGAGTACCTTATAGAAATTGTGAGCCAATTGGGGCTGTTTGGTTATTGTATTCGCCTTGAAAAAGGTGGCAAAGTAAGTAGAAACAAAGGAAGTGTCATCCGATTTTCCGTAGAATTTGGCGACTTAGCACTTAGAATATTCTACGTTAGAAGTGAAAGGTTAATGGACATATTGTGACCATTATAGGTTGAAGTACTAAGTATAGCGTATCCTACTTGGAGAGTGGAATAGCTATCAAGGTTGGTGTACTTTGGAGCATTTTGCTATTTGTCGACAATCGTCATGGTATGTGAACCTCTTCCTTCCTTTGGCATGATTCTATGTATGGAATATACTTGTGGTATCATTTCATGTTCCCTTCTACTCTTAGAAGTTAAGAGGTAGTTGTGTGATTTACTCTATGTAGAACTTTTCCTATCTTTTGAGTATGACTAGTCAGACGATGTAGTACCTGCAGACGTACAAGACTATGACATTCTTTACTTGTTTTATGTAATGCCAAGGCGGGTGGGTTAGGAGATTAACTCACTTCTTTGAAAATAGTAAGGATGTCTTAAGTTGATTTTAAAGTTAGGGGACTTGAAGAGTTTTAAAGTATGTGATACTTGCTCCGTTTTAAACGTATAAGTCCCTTGGATAGGAAATTGTATTTTGGCTAAGGTATAAAGTAAATATAACGACTTTATGGGGAGTTGGTTATATTTGCTTTCTGGAAAGACAAATGACTTGATTTTAGTGAAAAGGCAACTTGTTTTTAAGGCATCAATTGCCTAAGGTTTTATAATAAAAAGAGTCACTTGTTTTCTAAAGGTTAAGAGACAAATGGTATTTTTGAAAGTTAAGAGAATTGATTGAAGGTATATAATACTTGGTTTCAAAAAGTAGAAGTCTCTTGATTATAAAAGGAACGTATTGGTTTAAACCATAAAGGGTTATAACGGCTTTATGGGAAGTTGGTTATAACGGCTTTATGGAAGGTTAAGAGAATGGTTTTCTCTAGTAAAGTAATCAAAGGAATAACTTGTGTTAAGGAAGGGCAAGTTGTTTTAAAGGTACCAACTGCTTAAGGTTTTAAATAAGGAAGTCACTTGATTTAGAAGTCGGTAATTGTATTTCTAAAAAGGTATTGTGACTTGTCTTGAAAGGTGAATAGGACTTGATACTACGGTTGTTAGTATCGGGGAAGTTTTATTTGGAAAGGAGTCTTTTGAAAAGAATGTACGTACGTAGTACTTTGGCTTGTTAATTGAGAATAATTCTATGTGATGCCTTGATTAGTACTTTGGCTTGTAAATGAGAATTATTCTATTTGTGCCCCGATAAGTACTTTGGCTTGTAAATGAGAATTATTCTATTTGTGCCCTGATAAGTACTTTGGCTTGATTAATTGAGAATTAGTCTAAATGTGCCTTGATAAGTACTTTGGTTTGTTAATTGAGAATTAGCCTATGTGTGCTGGTGATAGCCTTTGAGTGCAAGTATTATGTTTTATTACGATGCCGCGACTCTCGGTTGGAGGGCCGGCTGTCTTGTTGTAAGTACTTGGACGTACCGACAGTGATGTGGGATTCCACGGCATGCTTGCTATTTGTAGTACTGGGTTAAATTCTCGGATTCTTATAGAAGACATGGTAGTGCTTCTGTTGTTTGACGGCCGGTCGAGATAGGGTAAGAGTATAAGTGAGGGGTAGACCCCCAAGATGCTATACCACCTTCTCCAGGGTAAGAGTATAAGTGAGGGGTAAACCCCCAAGACATTATACCCCCTGCTTGTTTTGTATAATGGTCGGTTGAGATAGGGTAAGAGTATAAATGAGGGGCAAGCCCCAAGACGTTATACCACCTTCTCCAGGGTAAGAGTATAAGTGAGGGGTAGACCCCCAAGATGCTATACCACCTGCTTTACCAACTTCTCCAGGGTAAGAGTATAAGTGAGGGGTAGACCCCCAAGACGCTATACCACCGGTGGGACTTGGTGTTCATGTATGCCTATTGACGTATTATTATATCCTGGACTGTCGACAGTGATGTGGGATTCCACGGGCAGGGGATATATATATGTGTTGTGTATGTGTACGCCGACGGTGAGGTGGGATGCCACGGGCGCGACACATGATTATATTTTACACTTGTAGCTGTCGACAGTGATGGGGGATTCCACGGGCATGCTTTGATATTGGTGTGACTTGATCGCGTCCCAGTTTGGGCCGGGTAGTATATGTGTCCCTCCGTAGTGGGCCGGACTATGTTATGAAAGATAAGTAAGTTAGACAGAAATGAACTTAATGACTTCTCCTAAGTATGTACGTAAGAATGTGACTATAACTCTTAATGGAATGGAAAAAAGATAATAAGGTGCGATTAAGTTCATAAGTGGTAATGACACGCAGAGCCGTATGTATTTTTATACTTGTCCTTGTCATTCTTTTGTACAGCTTATGATTTGTTTATCAGACGTTATATTCGCTCCATATTCGTGACTGTTAGATCGACTTCTTCGGCCGCGTTCATGCTCGCAGTTTAGGTATACGATTGTGGATCCGCGAGCTTAGGATCCCGCTCAAAGAAGTTGAGATGGCTCCGGTGTTCCGAGTTGTCACGCTCATGTATATTCGTGGGTACGGTATGGGCCCCGCCCCGCCACAAAGGGTTATGTTAAAATTCTTAGAGGTCTGTAGTCACATATCAGGTCGCTTTGTAAAAGAAATGAGGCAACCGCTTGGTTGTATTTATATTTGTTCGGAAGGTAGCCCCATCGGCTAACTCCGTTGCTTTACTTCGATGTTTTATTTATAAGTTTCATGTATGTTCCGCTGATTTTCTCGATGTTTACTCGTAAGGGTGCCCAGTAGGCACCGGGCCGTCCCGGTCGGTCGTGACATGGAAGCTCAAGCTACCACCGTGAATTTCTCCAAAGATGCTCCACCATTCGTAGAACCATCCGGGAATAACTTTCTTTAATCCCTTCCGCATATTTGATGAACCAAGTGTGGGTATTTGGCCTAACATACGTAAAGTTGAACCACGATCCTTATAATCATACCAATTATAGCCATGCGGTCGCAAGGCCCCGGATAATGGTATCCGGGTTTGTAGTGATCTACATACCAATTAAATGGACTTAAAATCTTTTTAATAGTAAACTTGGAATACTCAATTCCATCCGCTTTATCAAAATACTTGTGTTCGACTTCTATGGAGTCAGATCAACTAAAATAAACTCATAGTACTTCCTAGTTTTCAGTGAGTCTTGAGTATCCACATACCGTGATCCGGTAATGTGGATTTAGCAAGTCTTGTACCCTAAAGTTTTCATACTGTTTGTCCAGTGCCATTATCGGCAAAGTCTGGGTATGGATAAATTCCCATTTCTGAATGGCCGTATCTCTTTCTTAGGGCCCTACCGTTTAATCGCCTCGAGTATGATTCCGGGAACCATCTCAGAATCGCTCGCCTGGGCAGATCTTTGGTGTAGCCTTGAACTACGAACTTGTTCCTTCCCTTTTAGAGTGAGATCGTATAATCGGGAGATCTCCCAACATCGTGAACCTATTTTGTCCATCGGGTTTATGAAGAATTGGAATCGCATTTTTCGCAAAAGGTCGCTTTCATTTTTTCTTCCAATTTATTCTGAAAAGGGGGTCTCATTGGGCGTAAGCCCTGGGATCCTGGCCTCATTATTTCCCTGCAAAATTCTCTAGTCAGGAAATCTGGTAGAGAGTTTTTCCTTTTAAAAATCAAATTTAAAATTCGAAATTTGATAATAAGGCCTGCCTCCTGGCAATATCTGTTTTAAAACTAAATCTTTTTTGTAAAGTTTCTTTGGCTGCTTTGCAGTCGACTCTTAAAAATATTAGCAAATTATTTTGGTACTACATAGTACTCTATATGAAACAATTTTGACTCTTATCAATTTGTTCGATCGTTCAAGACTACTTCCTATTTGTGAGGTATCTATCTTAACGAACCCTCCGGTTATTTCCATCGAAAGACAAGATAGGTCCTTCCGACCTTTCATGCTAAATCCAATGGTTTTTAGCCCGATCATAAAGACTTACTTTATCATAAAAGTCATTAGATTAGAGATTCCTAAACTCGAATTTTCTCGACTAATCATTTTATAAAATCTGCTATGTATTTAAGACTTCCTATAGGAATCTTACTCGGGATTTTAGCAGAGAACTCAATGGCTCTTATGGATTGGTTTATTGGTTCCTTGATATAGATCATATCTTAAGGACCTAATGGCTGCCTGAAAAGATATCAATAAACCTTTTTACTAGGTATTGGGTACCTATGTGGTCTCTGATTTATGAGTCTCGAGACTCCTCTTTCTTTTCGCTCTTATAGACGTAGAAAGTCAATAACTCCTTTGTGATTTAGAATGTCTAATGATTTCTTTTCAAGTGGATCATTGACTTCCTTTTACAAAGGTTCTATGAGCTCATGGCTCATCCGGATCGATCGGCTTTGTGGAATGTTCTTCTCACTTAAGTCATCCGTGTATGGCAGATCTACAGTATGCTTCTTTCTTTCGCAGAAAGCATTTGGTAGAGCTGGACATATTTTTCTTTCTATAGAATCAATTAAAATTTTAACCCTATCGATTACCTCCGGGGTTTTAAAATTAGATTCTATCCTTTTTATTTTAACATCTTTTTTTAGGTAGTTAACCTGATTGGTTAATAGCCATATTTTAAAGACTGTTTTCTGTTTAACATGATCACTGTGATCAATTAAAATTGTACGTATGGGAACACAAGGTTTCTTCCCATAGGACTGGTGTAAATACCGTTTAACTTTGCGGTATAAGCTTTTATCTGAGTTAGGAAGGATATTCCTAAATTTATCTCTTCAGTTATGATTTGTATAATAACAAAATCATTATCGAAGCAAATATCTTTATGAGCTTTTAAAAGCTTCCAGTTTATATTAATGCTATCTCCTGTAGCAGAGTATAACTTACGGGTACTTTTACTTAAGTACTTAGTTGGAACTAATCCTTCGCAAATACAAATTTGATCTGCTCCAGAGTCTAATAATTTAATAGATCCTTTAATAAAATCTCTGTTTATTAAAATCTTATTAATGACCTGGTAGCTTAGTGCCTTGGACATTAACATTAACCCTGGTTTACTTCCTGCTTCTTCAGAAGTGGGTGGTGTTAATTGATTATTAACAGGAATTAAATCCCTTAATGAATCATTAACCAACGCTTGAAATTTTTAAAGGACTGAGATTCTTTTTCATGCTAAGAATTTCTCCTTTTAACTTTTTAATCTCTTTTAATAAATCCTGAACCGTAGCGTCGGATTTAGTTTCTTTAATGGGAACCTTCTGGTGGTTATCTGTGATAACCGCATCGCTTCATACAGTGCAGATTTTCCCAAGACTTCACCGAGCCGAGGTGGAACTACTCGAATCGTAATTTGATGAACTATCGTCACTGTAATACTTTTCTGAAGAAACTTCAGAATTATTACTGGACTGTTCTTCATCTAACTTTGTAACAGTTAATGAATTATTATTCATCCTTCTTTTGGGTTTCCTGACCCTTTTCTTGTTCCTTTTGATGTTAATTAACTTTGGATTAGTTAATTTATCACGTTTATCTTTTGAACTACAATCCCTACTGGATCCTTTGATTGAACTAAGTTCATTAAACCTTTTATCCTTAATGGATTTTCTGATTGAATTAAGTTCATTAAACTTTTTATTAATCTTGCTTAAAAACTGATTATTAACATTTTCAGGGTTTTTACTGCTTTGCCAACAACCCTTTAAAGAAATTATCGGGAAGGGTTTTCCTTCGCTCCAATCGGTATATCACTAGACACACGGGCCTTTCGCACCAAGATTCAGAATAACCGCTTGATTTCTTCCTTTGTTGCAGGATTCCTTTCGATCCTTTTCGTTCTTTTTAAACGAAGTATTTAACAAGATCTTTCCCTTTACGGAGACCTTATCTTGTTTTAGCAATGGTGTAACTGTTTTAACAGTTTTCTCTCCTGTGGACCATTTGTTAACAATGGAGCTCAGGGACTGTCTGCCATTATGGAGTTTATTAGTGATTTCAAACCACCTAAAGAATTCTACATTAGAATTAATTCTGTTCATATCACTTATCCAATTATCTCTAAATTCTTTTCTTTCCTCGAGTGGGAAAGTGCTGTTGTACCATTTTCTTTTAATGGCATGTTCTGGATCTACCCATAATTTGTTAAGGGTTTTCCAATCGATTTTAAAACCGATGTCTTCCTTAATGGTGCCAAGTCTACCGTGCTTTTGTGGAAGCATAGTAGTATTCCTACCACCAACTGACTTAGCTTCTGCAGCTAATAAAGTATCAATTCTTCTGATTATTTTATCCTCTTGAGATAAAGCCTTTTGTTTAATATACTCTTTATTCTCCCGGGATTTGGAAGAAGATACAGAGTATCTTTCCTTGTTAGCTTCTTGAGCTAATAAAGTATTAATTCTGTCAACTAAATTATCTTTTGGAGATAAAAAAGTTTCCATTAATACTGGGTTGTATGAAGCTCATTCAGACGATGAGTAATTTTTAACGCTGTTGATAAGCTATCAACCCTTATTCTTAACCCTACGTTTTCTTCATAGAGTTCAGTCCTTTTATTGATGATTAACTGTCTAATTATGACTTGATAAAAATCATCCAAACCTTCAATAGGTTTAGCAATTTTATAATACCCTAATTTCTTAAGGTTTGCCTTTATCCTTCTATTACACTCATTACTAATTGTAATAAACTTGATTGTTTGAGAATTATATCTTCTTATATGATTAAATTCTTGACGCATCTTCATTCTTAATTTACCTGGTTTAAACCAAGGTTTGTTGATAAGCGTGGAAACTACCATCCTTATCCTGTGGTCATTGCTCAATCTTGTTACTAGGACTCAATCCTACTCTTTTCCTATTCCTCCGACTACTCAAATAGTACTCCTATCCTAGTTGTTCATACTAGTTCTTTACTAACTATAATTACCTAAATAGTACTCCTACCGTAGTTGTCAATACTAGTTCTTATACACTATAATTACCTAAATAGTTCTCCTACCGTAGACGCTTACACTATTTCCTATTCTTTTTAATAACTTAACCGGTCAACTTGTTCTGTTTGTCTGAGACCATCTCCTACGTTCTTCAGCGACATCCAACAGTTATACCCTACGCCTACCCCTACCACTGCTTCAATATCGCTTGTGAAAGCTTACTACAGTAGTACTTTCAGTCAATCTTTCAAACAGAACAGTGCGACCTCTAAGTGATTAAACATCCTAAGGAATAGTGGACTACTAACTAACAGGTAACAACATCCAGAATCACAGAATTTGAACAGTATGACTTCTAACGGAACAGGGTTACGACATCGGTAACTACAGTAAACTAAGAACAATATAACTACTAGCGAACAGGGTCACTATACTGGTAGCTTTACAGGAATTCAAACAGAGTAACAGGACTCCTAGTAACCTAAGAACAACACCGCCCTAAGGAAGGTAGTATGAGACTACTCACTCATCTCTACCAACATGGCTCTGATACCATAGAGTGTTGTACCATTTTCTTTTAGCAACAGTGGGAATAAACAGTTGCTTGAAAGGAGAGGGATACAAGATCAGGCAAGGAAAGAGAGAGAGAGAGAGGGTATTTCCGAATGCCTTCTATGTTTACAAGTGAGAGCCTTAAATAGGCCTCGAATGCACTATTCGTCCTAACACATGGACGGTTCTGGTTAAAACAAATGGACGGCTAAGATTACATGACCTTTACTTTTTTGAAAGGGCAAACGTCTTCTTCTGCTTTAAGTCCTTTGTCTTTTTCTGCTTTACGTCGCTTTCTGCTTTATGTTGCTTTCTTGGCTCTTGCTTTTCTGAAGAGGCAAGTGTCGCTATCTGCTTTATTGGTTTTGTCCTTTGTTTTTGCGAAAGGGCAAATGTCACTATCTGCTTTATGTCGCTTCGACTTTTCCGGCGGGCAAGTGTCGCTTTCTTCTTATTTTTCTGAAAGGGCAAGTGTCCTTTGCTTTTTTGAAGGGGCAAATGCCATTGTCCCGCTTTATGTCCTTTTCTTGAAGGGACCTGTCTTATTGCGATTTTATGTCGTGTCTCTTTTGTTTGCTGAGGCCTTTTGGAGCCTTCTTCTTGTTTCAGGGAAATGAGCTTTCCTTGTTCTGGTTATTTTACTCGACTTACTCCGGATATTAATGCTCACGTTTCTTCCGAGAATCGTTTTGGATGGTCTGAGCCATTTAAAATCGTCTATGAAACTTATGATGCCATAGCAAATGTTTTACTGGATTGGCAGGAATTCTTTTTAAATCGTTATAGATTTAAAACCTGTTTTTCAAAATTAATTTTTGATAAAAGACTTATAAAATTTTCAAAATTAACATTTTGATAAGAGACTCATAAAACCTTCAAAATCAATGTTTTGATAAAAGAATTATGAAAAACGTAGTAACCAAACAATTCTGGGTTTGTTACTGTTTGTTCTAACTGGTTCTAAGCAGCTTAATTTCTGGCTTATTTTACCAATGATACGGCACAGGCCCTTCCAGCCTTTCGTGCTTACTCAAATGGTCTCCTAAAGACTACCTTCTGTTTAATACGACCACTTTGATCAGTTGTCAAAGGATTAATGTAAGGAAATATGAGATCTACTCCCTTAGTGATAGTATGAATACCATCTGGCTTTGCCGTATACGGCAGTATCTGGGCTAGGAATGGTGTTCCTAAAATGATTTCCTCAGTTATATCCTTGGTTATGATAAAGCTATTAGTGAATGCAATATTTTTATTGCACACTAGTGCTTTTGAGAGTTTATAGTTAATTTCTATATCCTCTCCTGTGGCAGAGTATAGCCTATGTGTACTTTTGTTTAAGTATCTGGTAGGGATTATACCTTCGCGAATGCAGTTTTGATCTGCCCCTGAATCTAAAAGTGCTACTCTTTCGATAGCAAAATCGTTAATGACTAATTTAATAGGGACATGGTAGCTTAATGCTCTAGCCTTGGATATTAAAGTTAGCCCTGAATCAGATTCCTGTTCTGATTCATTGATTTCCTGATCTTCCGTGATCATCTGTTTAGGCGAAGTCTGGGGATCTTCTGTGAGATCCGAATTTCTGATTTTGGCCAATGCCCCAGTTTCTAATGAACTGAGCCTTTTGTTAATCCGACTGATTTCTTCAGCTTCTAACGAGCTGAGCCTTTTGTTTATACGTCTGATTTCTTCCTTCAATTCTGAGACTTCATTAATTAAGTCTGGTAATGATTTACCTGACTTAGAGTCTTTAAACTTACTGAACACTCTTTTCATGTCAAAGGGTTCTACCTTTTCTTTTTCTTTTTTCTGGTTAATGACGAGGTTTTTAAGCTCTTTTAAATATTGCTTTTTAAAATTGTCATCATCAATGTGATCGACCATGTCAAAGAAAACTCTTGTCGCTACTTGAAATAACGCCAATTGTCATTGGTACATGCAGATTTTCCCTTACATTCGCATTGAAGCCGAAGTGGAACTATCCGAATCGTAACTGCATCCATGATCCTTCGTCATCGAGAAATTGTCGAAGCTTCTTCGTAACTATTATCGCATCGTTTCTTCATTCGATTGTAAATGCTTATCTTTTATTTTGGGATCAATTCCCAATAGATTAATCTTATCTTTCCTTTTATTGGGTTCTTTGCATTTATTGGCCATGTGGCCTGTTTTCCCGCAGTTCCAGCAAATTACTTTCTTCTTTGTATTTTTGATGTTGCTTTCTCTATTATACTTCTTTTGAGTATAATCTCTTTTATATGCTAGGGTAGAAATGTTATGATTCTTTTCATCTTCGATGCTCTTGAAGAGCAGAATCTTAACATAACGAAGTCTTCGCAGAAACTTCCTAACTCTCTTTGCGGAGTATTTTTGTATTTGATTATTAAGTTTTATCGTACATTACTGGCTCTAGTCGTCATATTAACATAGTCGATTAAATCACCATATGTCATTATGTCATACGTGTCTCCATCGTGACATCTCCTAACGTTGGTTCTTACCTTTCGCAAGAAAGAGTTTAGGCAAACCGCTGATAAATCTTTCCTTCCAATAATCATGATTACAGTCAATCCTTAACATGACCTTGTTGAGAAATATATCTTTATACCATTTAAAATCGTGTAATTTTGGACACGTTAGATTATTAAGATCTCTAAACTGCTCTGGAAAAGTTTTGGCTCTCCAACAAAGTGTTTCGTCTGAAGATAACAGGGTTGCCGAAGCATCACCATGAACTTCATTAGTAATACTGTTATCGATGTTCCTTATTTGGACCGTGGTAGTTGCATTCATGATGCTTGCTTTTTCACTGTCGAATAGGTAGTTTTCCCACCAATTTTTTAACATCCCAGTGAAACCGGAAATTATGATTGATGCAAGTTGGGCATCATCAGTATGTGTTTTTATTTATAATCGTTAAGCAGACTCCATTTTCACGGAGCACTTTAACAACTTGTCCTTCGACATGCCAATGTTCCATTCATGGATTTCATCACCGAATATGTGGTGGAATTCGTTTCAAACAACATGCGGGAACGCCGATTGTTTATAAAATTCTTATCACCTGGTTAATTTTAATATTTTATTAACCTCTAATTTATTCTTTGAACTAGACCTTCGCTAACACCAGACGATTTGTCGTTTTCTCGAGTTGACCTTCAGACTTTCATCTCTTTGAATTTATTGATTCTGTCAGCGGATCATCTTCGATTTCTTCCCAATTTTGGATGGCTCTTTCAAAAATCGGGAATCAAAGAGGTTCGATAGGTTTTCTCCTCGAATCGGTGTATTCAAAGTAGAAGCATTACTGCTTCAAATCAGTTAGATAACATGTAACAAGCGGTTGGTAGTTGTTCATTGGAGAACCTTATTAATATCATCAACGTGTGTGATATCATTGGGTCTTTATATCTCTTTTAAAAGTGGCGTTAAGACTTCACCGTTAACAGAATCTTTATCTGCTTCTAAGCGAGGTGTAATCGACCAACAGCTCCTTTTCTGTGAACCATTTTTACAACGGTATTCGGACATTGTTCGTCATTATGGAGTTTATCGGTGATTTCAAACCACCTAAAGAATTCTAAATTAGCGACACGTTCATGTCTTTTATCCATGATTCTTTAAACACCTTCTTTCATCGTGAAAAGGCTTACATACCATTTTCTTAATGGCGTGCTCGATCTCTCCATAATTTGTCAATATAGCCAATCGATTTTAAAATCGATGTCTTCTAATCATGCCCAACCGTCTTCACCATGCATTTCACAGCTGGTGCCGATCGTTCTATCGATTGATCGATAGTAGACTTGGTATCGTGACGAATAGTCTACTCGGTTTTCGTCGCAGTTTCGCTGTAATTATCGAATACTCTTCATCCTCGGGTTTGAAGAAGATGCATCGAAAGAGTATCTTCCATTAGATCTTAAAATTTTAAATCTATTGAACCATTCAAATGTTGGATTATTTGTTCAATATCGTAACTCTGGTTCTATCTTTGGTCAGTAATAGCATCGGTGTCATTCATCTTTTGCTAAAATTTCATTCCATTTTAACATTCTTGAACAAAGATATTGCTATGTTCCTCGTTGTTTCCATTAGCGAGTACCTTATCGCTAACTAGTTTAGCTTTGGGGTTAAGGTTGTTTTCATTAGTTCGTAATATACCGTATATTATAGCTATTTTCTAGTGTTTATCTTCTGTTAATATTCTTCGTTAATGTTTAACGTTAAGGTGTCCATAACGCTCGATCATTAATATCACCGAAAAATTTGGGTAACGCTAAAATAAATCGACTGCTAAATTACTTTGTAAAACTCCCGAAGAGGAATCATCAAAGTTTAATAACCTTGCATCTCTTAGTAAGAGGCAGATGGGTATCGAGACCAATCGATACAAAGGCTTTACATCAATTTGTACCAAACCTATGTGAAGGAAATTAAATTCCTTTTATATCATTTATATCTTGATTGATAGCAATTTAATAATCTCTTTGAGTTATTAATAGCCATCTGGACTCACAGTTTTGATATTATAATTTTTTATAAAATCAAACTTTCTGTTTCATAAACAGATCTGAAAGATTCTTTTGAATATTCCAATTTCAGAAATCTTTTCAACTTTAGCAATCTTTGAAGTTGCTAAGTTTTCATCGCTGATTTCATTCATGACTTTAGTAAGGTTCGCATGAGCTCTACTAGGAACTTAGTCATGGATTGTCTCTTCTTTAAATAACTAAGATATCTTCTTAATCTGTTAACTTCTTCCTGAAGTTCATTTATCTTATCGATGATAACTCGATTGATAGGTTGTGGACAACAACTCCCTAGGCCCTCTACAGGTCTTGCGGTTGTGTACTGGTCTAATTCTCTAAGACTCTCTTTTAACGAATTATTGCACTCATAGCTTGCTATGACTATATCAATTATTTGAGAATTATATTCTCTTATAAGATTAAATTCTGGACGCATCTTCATTTATAAACTACTTGGTTTATAACCAAAGGGTCTGTTGATAAGCGTGGAGACTACCATCCTTATCCTAGGGCTGTTGTTCTAACTTGTTACTAGGCTTTTAGTCCTACTCTTTTCTTATTCCTTCGACTACTTAATAGTACTCCTATCCTAGTTGTCTACACTAGTTCTTGTTCTTTCTTTACCTAAGTGGTTCTCCTATCCTAGTTGTCAATACTAGTTCTTGTTCTTTCTTTACCTAAATAGTTCTCCTATCCTAGTTGTCAACACTATTTCCTATTCTTTTTTAATTACTTAAACAGTTAACATGTCCTGTTCATCTGACACTTTCTCCTACGATCTTCGGCGACATCCAACAGTATACGGCCCAGGCACACTCCGTCCTTTCGGGCTAAATCACTGCTCCAGGAAAGCTTACTACAGTAGTACTCAGCGAGGATGAGCGAACAAAGATAACCACTAAGTGATTAATCTCTAACAGAATAGTAGACTTACGGCGACAGGTAACTATTCGTAACTACAGAATCGAACAGACTTCGACGAACAGGTTACGACCATGGTAACTACAGAACTAGAGCGGTGGATTCTCGACGAACAGGTCACTATTCGGTAGCTACAGGAATTCAAACAGAGTAACAGGACTCTTCCTAGCAACCTAAGAACAACACCGCCCTAAGGACGGTAGTATGAGACTACTCACTCATCTCTACCAACATGGCTTTGATACCATAAAGTGTATCAGAGCCATGTTGGTAGAGATGAGTGAGTAGTCTCATACTACCGTCCTTAGGGCGGTGTTGTTCTTAGGTTACTAGGAGTCCTGTTACTCTGTTTGAATTCCTGTAAAGCTACCAGAATAGTGACCCTGTTCCGTCAGAAGTCCACTGTTCCAGTTCCTGTAGTTACCAGAATAGTTACCCTGTCCCGTCAGAAGTCTACTATTCCTGTTAGAGATTAATCACTTAGTGGTTATACTGTTCCGTTCATCCTCGCTGAGTACTACTGTAGTAAGCTTTCCTGGAGCAGTGATTTAGCCCGAAAGGACGGAGTGTGCCTGGGCCGTATACTGTTGGATGTCGCCGAAGATCGTAGGAGAAAGTGTCAGATGAACAGGACATGTTAACTGTTTAAGTAATTAAAAAAGAATAGGAAATAGTGTTGACAACTAGGATAGGAGAACTATTTAGGTAAAGAAAGAACAAGAACTAGTATTGACAACTAGGATAGGAGAACCACTTAGGTAAAGAAAGAACAAGAACTAGTGTAGACAACTAGGATAGGAGTACTATTAAGTAGTCAAAGGAATAAGAAAAGAGTAGGACTAAAAGCCTAGTAACAAGTTAGAACAGCAGCCCTAGGATAAGGATGGTAGTCTCCACGCTTATCAACAAACCCTTTGGTTATAAACCAATAAGTTTATAAATGAGGATGCGTCCAGAATTTAATTCTATAAGAGAATATAATTCTCAGATTCTTGACATAAGCATAGCCAGTAGTGATACTACTAATCTGTTGAAAGAAACTCTTAGAGAGTTAAGGTATTATAGGACAGCTAGACCCGCTTTAGGGTTAGACTCTTACTGCCAAACTATAGTCTGGCAAGTAATCTGCAGTAAAACTAGTGACCTGTATGATGAGGTTATTAGATTAAGAAGAAGGATTAGCTATTTAAAAAATAGACAATCTGTTTCCAAATTTTTAGTAGAGCTCCACACAGCTTCATACTAAGGGGATGAATGAAATCAACAGTGAAAACTTAGCAACTTCAAAGATTGCTAAAGTTGAAAAAGATTTACAGAATTGGAATATTCCAAAAGAATCTTTCAGATCTGTTTATGAAACAGGAAAGTTTGATTTTATAAAAAATTATAATATCAAAACTTGTGAATCCACAAAGAGCTATTAATAACTCAAAAGAGATTATTAAATTACTATCAATCAAGATATAAATGATATAAAAAGGAATTTAATTTCCTTCACATAGTTTGGTACAAATTGTCAGAAGCCTTTGTATCGATTGGGTCTCGATACCATCCGCCTCTTACTAAGAGATGTCAGTTATTAAACTTTGATGATTCCTTACTAGGAGTTTTACAAAGTAATTTAGCTGAGGTCCAGCTTTATTTTAATCGTACCCAAATTTTTCAGTAGATATTAATGACCAGAACGTTATGGACACCTTAACGTTAAACATTAAAACGAAAAATATGAACAGCAAGATAAACACAAGAGAAATAGCTATAATATACAGAGTATATTACAAAGCAATGAAAACAACCTTAGCTCCAAAAGCTAAACTAGTTAGCAAAGAAAGGTGCGACCATGCTTATGGAAGCCAACCAGGAACATAGCAATATCTTTGTTCCAAGAATGTTAAAATGGAATGAAATTTTAGCAAAAGATGAATGGCACTTCGATGCTATTACCCAACCAAAGATAGAACCAGAGAGTTCTGATATTGAACAAATAATCCAACATTTGGATGGTTCAATAGATTTAAAATTTTTAAGATCTAATGGAAGATACTCTTTCAGTGCATCTTCTTCCAAACCCCGGGAGGATGAAGAGTATTCTGATAATTCTGGCGAAACTATACCCGAACGAAAAGTTCAGGGAGTAGACTATTCGTCACCAGTACCCAAAGTCTACTATCGACCAATCGATAGAACGATCGCAACCCACCGTATGAAATGCATGGAGATGCTTGGGTACGACAGAGAAGACATCAATTTTAAAATCGATTGGCCTTATATTGACAAATTATGGAGAGATCCAGAGCACGCCATTAAAAGAAAATGGTATGTAAGCACCTTTTCACGCAGTGAAAGGAAGGTGTTTAAAGAATCATGGATAAAAGACATGAACCATGTCAGAGCTAATTTAGAATTCTTTAGGTGGTTTGAAATCACTGATAAACTATAATGACGCATAATGTCCAATACCATTGTAAAAAATGGTTCACAGTGAGAAAGGATCGCTGAGTCGCTTACACCTCCTTAGAACAGATAAAGATTCCCGCTAATCTGAAGTCTTAACCGCCACTCCTTTTAAAAGAGATATAAAAGACCCTAATGATATCACACACGTTGATGATATTAATAAGGTTCTCCAACAGAACAACTACACCAACCAGTTGTTACATGTTATCTCTAACCAGATTTCAGAAGCAAGTAATGCTTCTACTTTCAGAATACACGGTCCATTTGAGGAGAAAACCCTATCCGAACCTCTTTTAAGATTCCCAATTTTCACAAAGAGCCATCCAAAATTTGGGAAGGAAATCAAGATGATCCGCTAGATGTAATCAAGAATAAATTCAAAGAGATGAAAGTCTCATGGTCAACTCGAGAAAACCCGACAAATCCACAAGGTGTTAAGCGGGTTCTAGTTCAAAGAATAAATTAGAGGTTAATAAAATATTAAAATTAACCAAGGTGATAAGAATTTTTATAAACAATCGACGCTCCTGCATGTTGTTTCAAGAACGAATTCCACCCCACCACATATTCGGGTGATGAAATCCATGAATGGAACATTGACGGCATGTCCGAAGGACAAGTTGTTAAAGTGCTCCATGAAATGGGAGTCTGTTTAACCAGTTATAAAATAAAAACACATACTGATGATGCCCAACTTGCATCAATCATAATTTCCGCTTCACCGATGTTAAAACATTGCGGAAAACTACCTATTCGACAAAGGAAAAGCAAGAATCATGAATGCAACTACCACGGTCCAAATAAGGAACATCGATAACAGTATTACTAATGAAGTTCATGGCGATGCTTCGCAACCTCGTTATATCAGATCGGAAACACTTTGTCGAGATCCAAAACTTTTCCAAGACGTAAGTTTAGAGATCCTTAATAATCTAACGTGTCCAAAATTACACGATTTTAAATGGTATAAAGATATATTTCTCAACAAGGTCATGTTAAGGATAGACTGTAATCATGATTATTGTAAGGAAAGATTTATCAGCTGTTTGCCTAAACTCTTTGCCGAGAAGGTAAGAACCAACATTAGGAGATGTCACAATGGAGACACTCCGTATGGCATAATGACATATGGTGATTTAATCAGCTATGTTAATATGACCGGCCTAGAGCTGTGTAATACGATAAAGCTTAATAATCAAATACAGAAATACTCCACCAAAGGAGAGTTAGGAAGTTTCGCAAGACTTTGTTATGTTAAGATTTCTCCTTCAAGAGCATCAAGAGATGAAAAGAATCATAACATTTCGCCCCAAAGCGTATAAAAGGGATTATACTCCTAAAAAGAAGTATAATAGAGAAAGCAACAGCAAAAATACAAAGAAAAAGGTAGTTTGCTGGAACTGCGGGAAAACAGGCCACATGGCCAATAAATGCAAAGAACCCGATAAAAGGAAAGATAAGATTAATCTATTGGGAATTGATCCCAAAATAAAAGATAAACTGTTTACAATTCTGAATGAAGAACAGTCTGATAATAGTTCTGAAGAATCTTCAGACAATTTTTACAGTGACGGCGATCACCGATCCGGTTACAGTCAGATAGTTCCACTTCCACTTTCAATCGCGAATGCATCGGGAAAATCGCATACGTACCAAATGCATAATTGGCGTTATTTCAAGTAAGAACAAGAGTTTTTCTTTGACATGGTCGATCACATTGATGATGACAATTTTAAAAAGCAATATTTAAAAGAACTTAAAAACCTCGTCATTAACCAGAAAAAAGAAAAAGAAAAGGTAGAACCCTTTGACATGAAAAGAGTGTTCAGTAAGTTTAAAGACTCTAAGTCAGGTAAATCATTACCAGACTTAATTAATGAAGTCTCAGAATTGAAGGAAGAAATCCTTCAGATAACAAAAGGCTCACCGTTAGAAGTCAAGAAATCACTGATTAACAAAAGGCTACCATTAGAAACCGCATCGCCAAAATTAGAAATTCGGATCTCACAGAAGATCCCCAGACTTCGCCTAAACAGATGATCACGGAAGATCAGGAAATCGATGAATCAGAACAGGAATTTGATTCAGGGCTAACTTTAATATCCAAGGCTAGAGCATTAAGCTACCATGTCCCTATTAAATTAGTCATTAACGATTTTGCTATCGAAAGAGTAGCACTTTTAGATTCAGGCAGATCAAAATCGCATTCGAAGGTATAATCCCTACCGATACTTAAACAAAAGTACACATAGCTATACTCCGCCACGAGAGGATATAGAAATTAACTATAAACTCTCAAAAGCACTATTGTGCAATAAAAATATTGCATTCACTAATAGCTTTATCATAACCAAGGATATAACTGAGGAAATCATTTTAGGAACGCCATTCCTAACCTGTGATATCGCCATATACTAAAAAACCAGATGGTATTCACACGATCACTAAGTGGGGTAGATCTCATATTTCCCTACATAAATCCTTTTCGACAACCGACCAAAGTAGTCGTATTAATCAAAAGGTGGTCTTTAGAACACGCATGTGCTAAAAACCCATTTCGAGTAAGCACGAAAGGTCGGAACGGCTCGCGCCGTATCACTAGTGAATCACCGTAAGATAAATTGTTTAATTCGCTTAGACAATCTAGAAGATCCTGCACTGTTTTGAAAACTATAAAGGTGCTTTAAAGCACTATGTTTCTAAAAAGTCTTTTATCAAAACCATTAATTTTTAAAAGACAAAAGATTTTTACATTAAACATCTTGTTATCAAAAATGATGATCTTAAAACAGGATTTTAATCTGCCAACATTTTACAAGAAATTTGTTATGGCACTACGGTCCCATAAACACTCTTGATTAAAAAGCTCAGAAAGTCATCCACCAGCTAGTTCTCCAGAAGAACAACAGAGGTAAGTCACAGTAAAGGCCAGAACGAGGAAAAGCCCATTCCCCGGATAAAAATAAGAAAGGCTCCAAAATCCTTGCAGAATAATTTGCACAAACCGACGCAAACGCGTACCAACAGAAAGTCCCTTCAAGAAAAGGACACAAAGCAGATGGTGACACTTGCCCCTTCGAAAAATCAAAGGATAAAGCAGACAGCGACACTTGCCTCTTCAGAAAAGCAGGAGCCAAGAAAGCGACATAAAGCAGAAAGCGACGTAAAGCAGAAAAAGACAGAGGACTTAAAGCAGAAGAAGACATTTGCCCTTTCAAAAAAGTAAAGGACATGTAATCTTAGCCGTCCATTTGTTTTAACTGTAACCGCCCACATGTTAGATTTAATAGTTCATTCGAGGCCTATTTAAGGCTATCATTTGTAAACATAGAAGGCATTCGGAAATACCCTCTCTCTCTCTCTCTTTCCTCGCTCGACCAGATCCTCTCCTTTCAATGCTTTGAATAAAATTGTAAGTTTTAAAAACTTAAGTTTTATTTTCTTATATTTTGGTTTTAAATTCTCGCTGATCTTAAATCGTTATTCCGCTTTATTCACACTTTATGGTATCGTGAGCCACGCTGGTAGAGATGAGCGAGTAGTCTCATACTACCGCCCTGTAGGCGGTGTTGTTCTTAGGTTACTGTGAGTCCTCGTACTCGCTTGAATTCCCGTAAAGCTACCGCAATAGTGACCTGCTCCGCCGAAGTCCACTGCTCCAGCCTCAGAAGTTACTGTAATAGTTACCCCGTCCCCGCCGTAAGTCTACTATTCCTGTTAGAGATTAATCACTTAGTGGTTATACTGTTCCGTTCATCCTCGCTGAGTACTACTGTAGTAAGCTTTCCTGGAGCAGTGATTTAGCCCGAAAGGACGGAGTGTGCCTGGGCCGTATACTGTTGGATGTCGCCGAAGATCGTAGGAGAAAGTGTCAGATGAACAGGACATGTTAACTGTTTAAGTAATTAAAAAAGAATAGGAAATAGTGTTGACAACTAGGATAGGAGAACTATTTAGGTAAAGAAAGAACAAGAACTAGTATTGACAACTAGGATAGGAGAACCACTTAGGTAAAGAAAGAACAAGAACTAGTGTAGACAACTAGGATAGGAGTACTATTAAGTAGTCGAAGGAATAAGAAAAGAGTAGGACTAAAAGCCTAGTAACAAGTTAGAACAGCAGCCCTAGGATAATGATGGTAGTCTCCACGCTTATCAACAAACCCTTTGGTTTTAAACCAAGTAGTTTATAAATGAAGATGCGTCCAGAGTTTTACTACATAAGAAAATATAATTCTTATGCAATGAAATTCCTAATAGAAAGTTATTTCTGCAATAAAAGGTTAGGGAAAAACCTTAGAGAATTAGAGTATTATAAAATTGCTAAACCAATTGATGGTTTGGATGATTTTCATCAAGTCATAATTAGACAAGTAATCATCATAAAGATGGTTGCACTCTACGAAGAAAACGACGAACTAAAAAGGCGGGTCGATGTCCTTGACAATTGGCAACGCATCAATAAGAAACTAGTGGGACTCTATACACCAAGATTGATGAAAACTTCTTTATCTCCAGAGGATAATTTAGTTAACAGAATTAATACTTTGTTAGCTCGAGAAGCTAACCACGGTAATGATATTACAAAGAATAGATACTCCGTATCTTCTTCCAAATCCCGGGAGAATGAAGAGTATATTAAACAAAAAACTTTATCTCAAGAGGATAAAGTAATCAGAAGAATTGATACTTTGTTAGCTCCAGAAGCTA
This sequence comes from Przewalskia tangutica, assembly GCA_029844215.1. Classification (NCBI taxonomy): domain Eukaryota; kingdom Viridiplantae; phylum Streptophyta; class Magnoliopsida; order Solanales; family Solanaceae; genus Przewalskia; species Przewalskia tangutica. The sequence goes on from CM056736.1 coordinate 58,679,401, forward strand.
AGTCAATTGGTGGTAGGAATACTACTATGCTTCCACAAAAGCACAGTAGACTTGGCACCATTAAGGAAAAAACCATTTTTAAAATCGATTGGAAAACCCTTAACAAACTATGGGTAGATCCAGAAAATGCCATTAAAAGAAAATGGTACAACAGCACTTTCCCACTCGAGGAAAGAAGAGAATTTAGAAATAGTTGGATCAGTGATATGAACAGAATTAATGATAATATTGAATTCTTCAAGTGGTTCGAAATCACGGATAAACTCCATAATGGTAGCTACCCAAGCACCATTTCTAACAAATGGTTCGCAGGAGAAAATGCTATTAAAACAGTAACTCCGCCATTAAAAAAGGAGGAGGTCTCCATAAATGATTCAGTCAAACCAAAAGGGAAGACTCTATCCGATTGTTTCTTTAACATCTCACAAGTATTGATGAAACAACGCAAAACAGCAGATGTTAACAACAATATTTTAAACAAGGTTAATAATAAAATCAGAGAACTAAGTAAAAGTTCCATTTCGAAAGATAAGGTATTAACCAATCCAAAGTTAAGAAACTTGGAAAAAAAGAGAATCAAGAAAAGGGTCAGAAAGCCCAAAAGAATGATTAATGGTAAAACAGTTACAAAACTTAGTAAAGAACGGTCCAGTAATGACTCTGAAGTTTCTTCAGAAAACTATTACAGTAATAATAGTTCATCAAATTATGGTCCAGATAGTTCCACCTCCAGCTCAGACTGTGAGAGTACTGGGAAAATCTGCACTTGTATGAAACAAAAGATTAATGTTATCACAGATAACCACCATAAGGTTTCCATTAAAGAAACGAATTCTGACACTACTATTCAGGATTTGTTAAAAGAGATTATAAATCTAAAAAATGAAATCCTCAGTATGAAAAGAAGTCCCAGTCCCACAGAGGCTGAAACCTTGACAACAGAGAATAATTCAGAATTAAGATTAATTTCCAAAGCCAGAACATTAAGCTACCATGTCCCTATTAAGGTGATAATAAACAAAGATTTTATCTTAGAAAGTATAGCATTATTAGACTCTGGAGCAGATCAAAATTGCATTTGCGAAGGTTTAATTCCCACTAAGTACTTAAGTAAAAGTACCCATAAGTTATACTCCGCCACAGGAGATAACATAAAAATAAATTGGAAACTTTCTAAAGCCCATGTCTGTAATAATGGTATTTGCTTCACTAATGATTTCGTTATTACACGAAACGTAACTGAAGAAATTATTCTAGGAATCCCTTTCCTAACACAGATAAAACCTTATACCGCTAAATTAGACGGCATTTACACCAGTTCTATGGGAAGAAACCTTGTGTTCCCATACGTAAATCCTTTGACTACTGATCACAGTAATCATGTTAAAAAAAAGACGGTCTTTAAAATACGGCTATTAACCAATCAGGTTAACTACCTAAAAGAAGACGTTAAAATAAAAAGGATAGAATCTTTTTTAAAAACCCCGGAGGTTATTAAAAGAGTAAAAACTTTAATAGATTCTATGGAAAAGGAAATATGTTCAGAACTACCGAATGCCTTCTGGAAAAGAAAAAAGCATACTGTAGATCTGCCATACACGGATGACTTTCGTGAGAAGAACATTCCCACAAAAGCCAGACCGATCCAAATGAGCCATGAGCTCATGGAACATCAGAAAAAGAAGTCAATGATTTAATTTACTAAAAAAAGGAATCATCAGACATTCTAAATCACCATGGAGTTGTTCAGCTTTCTATGTTAACAAGAACGCTGAAAAAGAAAGAGGAGTCCCAAGACTCGTCATCAATTATAAACCTCTTAACCAGGCATTAAAATGGATTAGGTACCCGATTCCTAATAAAAGAGATTTATTAAAAAGAACTTATAATGCTAATGTCTACAGTAAGTTCGACATGAAGTCAGGATTCTGGCAAATTCAAGTCGATGAAAAGGATAGGTATAAAACAGCCTTCAATGTCCCCTTCGGACAATATGAATGGAATGTAATGCCTTTTGGGCTTAAGAATGCCCCTTCCGAATTTCAGAACATCATGAATAACATATTCAACCTCATACCAATACATGATTGTATACATAGATGATGTCCTGGTATTCTCAGATAACATAGAACAGCATTTTAAGCATCTTAACACTTTTGCCCAAACCGTTAAGTATAATGGTCTAGCAGTAAGTGCCAAAAAGATAAAGCTGTTTCAAACAGCCATTAGGTTCTTAGGACATGATCTCTATCAAGGAACCTATAAACCAATTTGCAGAGCCATAGAGTTCTCCACCAAGTTCCCCGATGAAATTCCTGATAAAACTCAGCTACAAAGATTCTTAGGAAGTCTTAATTATGTTGCAGATTTTATCCCAAGAATTAGACAGATTTGTGAGCCTTTATACAAAAGGCTAAAGAAAATCCAAATTTCTCGTCTAAGAATGCATCAGAGTCACATACGGATAAAAGAAATTGTCCGAAGCTTCCATGTTTAGGCATCCCTAATCCGTAAGCCTTTATGATAGTAGAAACCGACGCTCGACATAGGCTACGGTGGTATCCTTAAACAAAGAATTTCTTGAGTCGGTGGAACAGCTTAGTAAGATTTACTGAAACCGAACCAAGCACGTAAAAACTATAGCACAAGAAAAAGAAATATTGTCTATAGTACTATGTATTACAAAATTTCAAGATGATTTAATAAACAAAGAATTTTTATTAAGAGTCGATCGAAAGCAAGTATGACATTTTGCAAAAATATGTTAAAAATCTAGTTTCCAAACAGATTTTTGCCCGATGGCAAGCCTTATTATCCAGTTTCGATTTTAAGATTGATTTCATAAAAGGAGAAGAAAACTCTTTACCAGATTTTCTGACAAGAGAATTTTTGCAGGGAGATAATGAGACCAGGCTTTCCGGGCTTACGCCCGATACGACCTCCGTTTCAAAGTAAGCCAGAAGAAAAACTAAAACAGCCTTTTCAAGCAGAAAGCTCAAGTAAAGCTTTACATAAACCTCGTGGACAGAATATGTTCACAGTTCTGGGAAACCTCCCAATAATACCAGCCCTCCCCAAAGAGCTAACCCAGAAAAAACTGGCACAACCTTTTAAGGCCACGCCATCAGAAACAGAAAGTAAAAAGAACTACAGGATGGTTCCTCCAGAATCATATTCAGAAGCGGTTAAACCAGCAACTCCAATAAAAAAGGAGTCTTCAGTTCCGATTCCAAAATGGGAATTTATCCCAGCACAAGTTTTGCTTGCAGAATGGCATTAGATAAACAGTACGAAAATTTCAGAGTGCAAGACCTTCTGAAACCATGTTATACAGACCACCAGTATGTGGATAACCAAGACCCGATAAAAACAATGAGGTATTATGAATTTATTTTAGTGGATACAAATTCCATTAAGATAGAACACAAGTACTTCGATAAAACAGGAGGAATCGAGTATTCCAAATTCACGATCAAAAAGATCTTGAGTCCGTTTAATTGGTATATGGATCATTTGCAGACACCAATACCACTATCCGAGACCCATAAACCCCAAACATATAATTGGTATGATTACAAAGATGCATGGTTTAATTTCCTATACGCGCTTCAAATACGCATACATGGTTTGTTAAATATGCCGAAGATATGAAAGATAAGATCATTCCCAGGTGGTTCTACGAATGGTGGAACATATTTGGTGGAAATCTACAGGTGGTTGCCCCGAGCTTCCAAAATCAGTACGTTCCTTTTTGCCAGGAACAACAGATTTCGACACTTCCAGAGCACATTAAATTGTGTAAATTTTTTATCAGTAAAAGGGTTTCTTACATCCTAAATTGGACGTTCGATATCCAAGAAATAAACAGAATCAAATATCTTAGCAAGACCATCAAGATTAAAGGATGGAGTCCAAAATTAAAAGAAGATAAAAAGAAGAAGTCATCTTCCTCAGAAGAGACATCAAGTTCCAAAACTGAAACCAGAAGAAGGCTCCTAGAGGCCTTAGCAAAACTAGAAGATGACGAAGACGTGGCATCTAGCCACAGTGAAACAGATAATGGCGACATGCTCATTCCCCGAGGAATTGCACAAGCTCACGCAGGCGCATTCTCAAAGAAAATAACGTATGTCCCTTCCAGAAAAGGACATAAAGCAGGATGGTGACACTTGCCCTTTCAGAAAAGCAAAGGACACTTGCCCCTTCGAAAAATCAAAGGATAAAGCAGATAGCGACACTTGCCTCTTCAGAAAAGCAAGAGCCAAGAAAGCGACATAAAGCAGAAAGAGACGTAAAGCAGAAAAAGACAAAGGACTTAAAAAGAAGACGTTTGCCCTTTCAAAAAAGTAAAGGTCATGTAATCTTAGCCGTCCATTTGTTTTAACCGTAACCGCCCACGTGTTAGATTTAATAGTTCATTCGAGGCCTATTTAAGGCTCTCATTTGTAAACATGTATGCATTCAAAATACCCTCTCTCTCTCTCTTTCCTTGCCTGATCTTGTATCCCTCTCCTTTCAATGCTTTGAATAAAATTGTAAGTTTTAAAAAACTTAAGTTTTATTTTCTTATATTTTGGTTTTAAATTGCTTTGATCTTAAATCGTTATTCCGCTTTATTCACACTTTATGGTATCGTGAGCCATGTTGGTAGAGATGAGTGAGTAGTCTCATACTACCGCCCTTAGGGCGGTGTTGTTCTTAGGTTGCTAGGAAGAGTCCTGTTACTCGCTTGAATTCATGTAGCTACCGTAATAGTGACCTGCTCGCCGGAAGTCCACCGCTCTAGTTCCCGTAGTTACCATGGTCGTAACCCTGCTCCGCCGTAAGTCTCATCGCTCCATTCGTAGTTACGTAATAGTTACCGCCCGCCGTAAGTCTACTATTCTGCAGAGATTAATCACTTAGTGGTTATACTCGTTCGCTCATCCTTGCCGAGTACTACCGTAGTAAGCTTTCCGGAGCGCTGATTTAGCCCGAAAGCGACGAGCGTGCTCGGGCCAGATATCGCTGGATGTCGCCAAGATCGTAGGAGAAAGTGTCGGATGAACAGGACATGTTAATCTGCTTAAGTAATTAAAAAGAATAGGAAATAGTGTTGTGACTAGGATAGGAGAACTATTTAGGTAAAGAAAGAACAAGAACTAGTATTGACAACTAGGATAGGAGAACCACTTAGGTAAAGAAAGAACAAGAACTAGTGTAGACAACTGTGATAGAGTACTATTAAGTAGTCAAGGAATAAGAAAAGAGTAGGACTAAAAGCCTAGTAACAAGTTAGAAACAATGACCACAGGATAAGGATGGTAGTCTCCACGCTTATCAACAAACCCTTTGGTTTTAAACCAAGTAGTTTATAAATGAAGATGCGTCCAGAGTTTTATTACATAAGAAAATATAATTCTTATGCAATGAAATTCCTAATAGAAAGTTATTTCTGCAATAAAAGGTTAGGGAAAAACCTTAGAGAATTAGAGTATTATAAAATTGCTAAACCAATTGATGGTTTGGATGATTTTCATCAAGTCATAATTAGACAAGTAATCATCATAAAGATGGTTGCAATCATTGAAGAAAACGACGAACTAAAAAGGCGGGTCGATGTCCTTGACAATTGGCAACGCATCAATAAGAAACTAGTGGGACTCTATACAGTCCAGTATTGATGAAAACTTCTTTATCTCCAGAGGATAATTTAGTTAACAGAATTAATACTTTGTTAGCTCGAGAAGCTAACCACGGTAATGATATTACAAAGAATAGATACTCCGTATCTTCTTCCAAATCCCGGGAGAATGAAGAGTATATTAAACAAAAAACTTTATCTCAAGAGGATAAAGTAATCAGAAGAATTGATACTTTGTTAGCTCCAGAAGCTAAGTCAATTGGTGGTAGGAATACTACTATGCTTCCACAAAAGCACAGTAGACTTGGCACCATTAAGGAAAAAACCATTTTTAAAATCGATTGGAAAACCCTTAACAAACTATGGGTAGATCCAGAAAATGCCATTAAAAGAAAATGGTACAACAGCACTTTCCCACTCGAGGAAAGAAGAGAATTTAGAAATAGTTGGATCAGTGATATGAATGTAATTAATGATAATATTGAATTCTTCAAGTGGTTCAAATCACGGATAAACTCCATAATGGTAGCCAGTCCCTAAGCACCATTTCTAACAAATGGTTCGCAGGAGAAAATGCTATTAAAACAGTAACTCCGCCATTAAAAAAGGAGGAGGTCTCCATAAATGATTCAGTCAAACCAAAAGGGAAGACTCTATCCGATTGTTTCTTTAACATCTCACAAGTATTGATGAAACAACGCAAAACAGCAGATGTTAACAACAATATTTTAAACAAGGTTAATAATAAAATCAGAGAACTAAGTAAAAGTTCCATTTCGAAAGATAAGGTATTAACCAATCCAAAGTTAAGAAACTTGGAAAAAAAGAGAATCAAGAAAAGGGTCAGAAAGCCCAAAAGAATGATTAATGGTAAAACAGTTACAAAACTTAGTAAAGAACGGTCCAGTAATGACTCTGAAGTTTCTTCAGAAAACTATTACAGTAATAATAGTTCATCAAATTATGGTCCAGATAGTTCCACCTCCAAATTTCGGTGAGTAATCGGGAAAATCTGCACTTGTATGAAACAAAAGATTAATGTTATCACAGATAACCACCATAAGGTTTCCATTAAAGAAACGAATTCTGACACTACTATTCAGGATTTGTTAAAAGAGATTATAAATCTAAAAAATGAAATCCTCAGTATGAAAAGAAGTCCCAGTCCCACAGGTCAAACCTTGACAACAGAGAATAATTCAGGATTAAGATTAATTTCCAAAGCCAGAACATTAAGCTACCATGTCCCTATTAAGGTGATAATAAACAAAGATTTTATCTTAGAAAGTATAGCATTATTAGACTCTGGAGCAGATCAAAATTGCATTTGCGAAGGTTTAATTCCCACTAAGTACTTAAGTAAAAGTACCCATAAGTTATACTCCGCCACAGGAGATAACATAAAAATAAATTGGAAACTTTCTAAAGCCCATGTCTGTAATAATGGTATTTGCTTCACTAATGATTTCGTTATTACACAAACGTAACTGAAGAAATTATTCTAGGAATCCCTTTCCTAACACAGATAAAACCTTATACCGCTAAATTAGACGGTATTTACACCAGTTCTATGGGAAGAAACCTTGTGTTCCCATACGTAAAACCTTTGACTGCTGATCACAGTAATCATGTTAAACAGAAGACAGTCTTTAAAATACGGCTATTAACCAATCAGGTTAACTACCTAAAAGAAGACGTTAAAATAAAAAGGATAGAATCTTTTTTAAAAACCCCGGAGGTTATTAAAAGAGTAAAAACTTTGATAGATTCTATGGAAAAAGAAATATGTTCAGAACTACCGAATGCCTTCTGGAAAAGAAAAAAGCATACTGTAGATCTGCCATACACGGATGACTTTCGTGAGAAGAACATTCCCACAAAAGCCAGACCGATCCAAATGAGCCATGAGCTCATGGAACACTGTAAGAAAGAAGTCAATGATTTACTAAAAAAAGGAATCATCAGACATTCTAAATCACCATGGAGTTGTTCAGCTTTCTATGTTAACAAGAATGCTGAAAAAGAAAGAGGAGTCCCAAGACTCGTCATCAATTATAAACCTCTTAACCAGGCATTAAAATGGATTAGGTACCCGATTCCTAATAAAAGAGATTTATTAAAAAGAACTTATAATGCTAATGTCTACAGTAAGTTCGACATGAAGTCAGGATTCTGGCAAATTCAAGTCGATGAAAAGGATAGGTATAAAACAGCCTTCAATGTCCCCTTCGGACAATATGAATGGAATGTAATGCCTTTTGGGCTTAAGAATGCCCCTTCCGAATTTCAGAACATCATGAATAACATATTCAACCCTTACAGTCAATACATGATTGTATACATAGATGATGTCCTGGTATTCTCAGATAACATAGAACAGCATTTTAAGCATCTTAACACTTTTGCCCAAACCGTTAAGTATAATGGTCTAGCAGTAAGTGCCAAAAAGATAAAGCTGTTTCAAATGTACCATTAGGTTCTTAGGGCATGATCTCTATCAAGGAACCTATAAACCAATTTGCAGAGCCATAGAGTTCTCCACCAAGTTCCCCGATGAAATTCCTGATAAAACTCAGCTACAAAGATTCTTAGGAAGTCTTAATTATGTTGCAGATTTTATCCCAAGAATTAGACAGATTTGTGAGCCGTTATATAAAAGGCTAAAGAAAAATCCAGTCCCTTGGTCAGAAGAATGCACTAGAGTCACATGAGATAAAAGAAATTGTCCAGAAGCTTCCATGTTTAGGCATCCCTAATCCAGAAGCCTTTATGATAGTAGAAACCGATGCCTCTGACATAGGCTACGGTGGTATCCTTAAACAAAGAATTTCTCTTGAGTCAGTTGAACAGTTAGTAAGATTTACTTCTGGAAACTGGAACCAAGCACAGAAAAACTATAGCACAGTTAAAAAAGAAATATTGTCTATAGTACTATGTATTACAAAGTTTCAAGATGATTTAATAAACAAAGAATTTTTATTAAGAGTCGACTGCAAAGCAGCCAAGGACATTTTGCAAAAAGATGTTAAAAATCTAGTTTCCAAACAGATTTTTGCCCGATGGCAAGCCTTATTATCCAGTTTCGATTTTAAGATTGATTTCATAAAAGGAGAAGAAAACTCTTTACCAGATTTTCTGACAAGAGAATTTTTGCAGGGAGATAATGAGACCAGGCTTTCCGGGCTTACGCCCGATACGACCTCCGTTTCAAAGTAAGCCAGAAGAAAAACTAAAACAGCCTTTTCAAGCAGAAAGCTCAAGTAAAGCTTTACATAAACCTCGTGGACAGAATATGTTCACAGTTCTGGGAAACCTCCCAATAATACCAGCCCTCCCCAAAGAGCTAACCCAGAAAAAGCTGGCACAACCTTTTAAGGCCACGCCATCAGAAACAGAAAGTAAAAAGAACTACAGGATGGTTCCTCCAGAATCATATTCAGAAGCAGTTAAACCAGCAACTCCAATAAAAAAGGAGTCCTCAGTTCCGATTCCAAAATGGGAATTTATCCAGACAAGTTTTGCTTGAATGGCATTAGATAAACAGTACGAAAATTTCAGAGTGCAAGACCTTCTGAAACCATGTTATACAGACCACCAGTATGTGGATAACCAAGACCCGATAAAAACAAGGAGGTATTATGAATTTATTTTAGTGGATACAGATTCCATTGAGATAGAACACAAGTACTTCGATAAAACAGGAGGAATCGAGTATTCCAAATTCACGATCAAAAAGATCTTGAGTCCGTTTAATTGGTATATGGATCATTTGCAGACACCAATACCACTATCCGAGACCCATAAACCCCAAACATATAATTGGTATGATTACAAAGATGCATGGTTTAATTTCCTATATGTGCGCCCAAATACGCATACATGGTTTGTTAAATATGCTGAAGATATGAAAGATAAGATCATTCCCAGGTGGTTCTACGAATGGTGGAAAATATTTGGTGGAAATCTACAGGTGGTTGCCCCGAGCTTCCAAAAATCGAGACGCCTTTTGCCAGAACAATGATTTCGACACTTCCAGAGCACATTAAATTGTGTAAATTTTTATCGAAAAGGGTTTCTTACATCCTAAATCGACGCTCGATATCCAAGAAATAAAATGTAATCAAATATCTTAGCAAGACCATCAAGATTAAAGGATGGAGTCCAAAATTAAAAGAAGATAAAAAGAAGAAGTCATCTTCCTCAGAAGAGACATCAAGTTCCAAAACTGAAACCAGAAGAAGGCTCCTAGAGGCCTTAGCAAAACTAGAAGATGACGAAGACGTGGCATCTAGCCACAATGAAACAGATAATGGCGACATGCTCATTCCCCGAGGAATTGCACAAGCCTACGCAGAAGCGTACCTCAGCAAATAATGACAGAAGGTCCCTTCCAGAAAAGGACATAAAGCAGGATGGTGACACTTGCCCTTTCAGAAAAGCAAAGGACACTTGCCCCGTCGAAAAATCAAAGGATAAAGCAGATAGCGACACTTGCCTCTTCAGAAAAGCAAGAGCCAAGAAAGCGACATAAAGCAGAAAGAGACGTAAAGCAGAAAAAGACAAAGGACTTAAAAAGAAGACGTTTGCCCTTTCAAAAAAGTAAAGGTCATGTAATCTTAGCCGTCCATTTGTTTTAACCAGAACCGTCCACGTGTTAGGACGAATAGTTCATTCGAGGCCTATTTAAGGCTCTCACTTGTAAACATAGAAGGCATTCGGAAATACCCTCTCTCTCTCTCTCTTTCCTTGATCTTCAGATCCTCTCCTTTCAATGCTTTGAATAAAATTGTAAGTTTTAAAAAACTTAAGTTTTATTTTCTTATATTTTGGTTTTAAATTCTGCTTTTCGCATCTTAAACTGTTATTCCGCTTTATTCACACTTTATGGTATCAGAGCCATGTTGGTAGAGATGAGTGAGTAGTCTCATACTACCGTCCTTAGGGCGGTGTTGTTCTTAGGTTACTAGGAGTCCTGTTACTCTGTTTGAATTCCTGTAAAGCTACCAGTATAGTGACCCTGTTCGCTAGTAGTTATACTGTTCTTAGTTTACTGTAGTTACCGATGTCGTAACCCTGTTCCGTTAGAAGTCATACTGTTCAAATTCCTGTAGTTACCGATGTTGTTACCCTGTTCCGTTAGTAGTCCACTATTCCTTAGGATGTTTAATCACTTAGGTGTGACCGCTCGCTTGAAAGATCGATGAAAGTACCATCGTAGTAAGCTTTCCAAGCGAGATTAAGCCCGCAGGCCGGGGTAGGCGTAGGGTATGACTGTTGGATGTCGCTGAAGAACGTAGGAGATGGTCTCAGACAAACAGAACAAGTTGACCGGTTAAGTTATTAAAAAGAATAAGAAATAGTGTAAGCGTCTACGGTAGGAGAACTATTTAGGTAATTATAGTGTATAAGAACTAGTATTGACAACTACGGTAGGTGAACTATTTAGGTAATTATAGTTAGCAAAGAACTAGTATGAACAACTAGGATAGGAGTACTATTTAGGTAGTCGGAGGAATAAGAAAAGAGTAGGATCGAGTCCTAGTAACAAGATTGAACAGCAGCCCTAGGATAAGGATGGTAGTTTCCACGCTTATCAACAAACCTTGGTTTAAACCAGGTAAATTAAGAATGAAGATGCGTCAAGAATTTAATCATATAAGAAGATATAATTCTCAAACAATCAAGTTTATTACAATTAGTAATGAGTGTAATAGAAGGATAAAGGCAAACCTTAAGAAATTAGGGTATTATAAAATTGCTAAACCTATTGAAGGTTTGGATGATTTTTATCAAGTCATAATTAGACAGTTAATCATCAATAAAAGGACTGAACTCTATGAAGAAAACGTAGGGTTAAGAATAAGGGTTGATAGCTTATCAACAGCGTTAAAAATTACTCATCGTCTGAATGAGCTTCATACAACCCAGTATTAATGGAAACTTTTTTATCTCCAAAAGATAATTTAGTTGACGGAATTAATACTTTATTAGCTCAAGAAGCTAACAAGGAAAGATACTCTGTATCTTCTTCCAAATCCCGGGAGAATAAAGAGTATATTAAACAAAAGGCTTTATCTCAAGAGGATAAAATAATCAGAAGAATTGATACTTTATTAGCTGCAGAAGCTAAGTCAGTTGGTGGTAGGAATACTACTATGCTTCCACAAAAGCACGGTAGACTTGGCACCATTAAGGAAGACATCGGTTTTAAAATCGATTGGAAAACCCTTAACAAATTATGGGTAGATCCAGAACATGCCATTAAAAGAAAATGGTACAACAGCACTTTCCCACTCGAGGAAAGAAAAGAATTTAGAGATAATCGATAAGTGATATGAACAATTAATTCTAATGTAGAATTCTTTAGGTGGTTTGAAATCACTAATAAAATCCATAATGGCAGACAGTCCCTGAGCTCCATTGTTAACAAATGGTCCACAGGAGAGAAAACTGTTAAAACAGTTACACCATTGCTAAAACAAGATAAGGTCTCCGTAAAGGGAAAGATCTTGTTAAATACTTCGTTTAAAAAGAACGAAAAGGATCCAAAAGGAATCCTGCAACAAAAGGAAGAAATCCGACAGTTGTTACAAGATACTGGTGCAAGAAAGGCCCATGTGTCTAGTGATATACCGATTGGAACAGAAGGGAAAACCCTTCCTGATAATTTCTTTAAAGGGTTGTTGGCAAAACGCCGTAAAAACCCTGAAAATGTTAATAATCAGTTTTTAAGCAAGATTAATAAAAAGTTTAATGAACTTAATTCAATCAGAAAATCCATTAAGGATAAAAGGTTTAATGAACTTAGTTCAATCAAAGGATCCAGTAGGGATTCTAGTTCAAAAGATAAACGTGATAAATTAACTAATCCAAAGTTAATTAACATCAAAAGGAACAAGAAAAGGGTCAGGAAACCCAAAAGAAGGATGAATAATAATTCATTAACTGTTACAAAGTTAGATGAAGAACAGTCCAGTAATAATTCTGAAGTTTCTTCAGAAAAGTATTACAGTGACGATAGTTCATCAAATTACAGTTCAGGTAGTTCCACCTCCACTGATCGTGAGAAATCGGGAAAACTGCACAGTATGAAACAGAGTACGGTTATCACAGATAACCACCAGAAGGTTCCCATTAAAGAAACTAAATCCGACGCTACGGTTCAGGATTTATTAAAAGAGATTAAAAAGTTAAAAGGAGAAATTCTTAGCATGAAAAAGAATCTCAGTCCTTTAAAAGCTGAAACGTTGGTAAATGGTTCATTAAGGAATTTAATTCCTGTTAATAATCAGTTAACACCACCCCCTTCTGAAGAAGCAGGAAGTAAACCAGGGTTAATGTTAATGTCCAAAGCACTAAGCTACCAGGTCATTAATAAGATTTTAATAAATAGAGATTTTATTAAAGAATCTATTAAGTTGTTAGACTCTGGAGCAGATCAAAATTGTATTTGCGAAGGATTAGTTCCAACTAAGTACTTAAGTAAAAGTACCCGTAAGCTATACTCTACTACAGGAGATAGCATTAATATAAACTGGAAGCTTTTAAAAGCTCATAAAGATATTTGCTTCGATAATGATTTTGTTATTATACAAATCATAACTGAAGATATTAATTTAGGAATATCCTTCCTAACTCAGATAAAAGCTTATACCGCAAAGTTAAACGGTATTTACACCAGTTCTATGGGAAGAAACCTTGTGTTCCCATACGTACAATTTTTAATTGATCACAGTGATCATGTTAAACAGAAAACAGTCTTTAAAATATGGCTATTAACCAATCAGGTTAACTACCTAAAAAAAGATGTTAAAATAAAAAGGATAGAATCTAATTTAAAAACCCCGGAGGTAATCGATAGGGTTAAAATTTTAATTGATTCTATAGAAAGAAAAATATGTCCAGCTCTACCAAATGCTTTCTGCGAAAGAAAGAAGCATACTGTAGATCTGCCATACACGGATGACTTAAGTGAGAAGAACATTCCCACAAAAGCCAGTCTGATCCAGATGAGCCATGAGCTCATAGAACACTGTAAAAAGGAAGTCAATGATCCACTTGAAAAAGAAATCATTAGACATTCTAAATCACAAAGGAGTTATTCAGCTTTCTACGTCTATAAGAACGCTGAAAAAGAAAGAGGAGTCTCGAGACTCATAAATCAGAGACCACATAGGTACCCAATACCTAGTAAAAAGGTTTATTGATATCTTTTCAGGCAGCCATTAGGTCCTTAAGATATGATCTCTATCAAGGAACCAATAAACCAATCCATAAGAGCCATTGAGTTCTCTGCTAAAATCCCGAGTAAGATTCCTATAGGAAGTCTTAAATACATAGCAGATTTTATAAAATGATTAGTCCAGAAAATTCCAGGTTTAGGAATCTCTAATCTAATGACTTTTATGATAAAGTAAGTCTTTAACAGTCAGGCTAAAAACCATTGGATTTAGCATGAAAGGTCGGAAGGAACTATGCCGTCTTTCAGTGGAAATAACCAGAGGGTTCGTTAAGATAGATACCTCCTAAATAGGAAGTAGTCTTCAGAAACAGTCGAACAAATTGATAAGAGTCAAAATTGTTTCATATAGAGTACTATGTAGTACCAAAATAATTTGCTAATATTTTTAAGAGTCGACTGCAAAGCAGCCAAAGAAACTTTACAAAAAAGATTTAGTTTTAAAACAGATTTTGCCAGGAGGCAGGCCTTATTATCAAATTTCGAATTTTAAATTTGATTTTTAAAAGGAAAAACTCTCTACCAAATTTCCTGACTAGAGAATTTTGCAGGGAAATAATGAGGCCAGGATCCCAGGGCTTACGCCCAATGAGACCCCCTTTTCAGAATAAATTGGAAGAAAAAATGAAACAGCCTTTTGCAGAAAAGACTGCAGTTCCAATTCTTCATAAACCCAGTGGACAAAATAGGTTCACAGTATTGGGAGATCTCCCAATTATACCAGTCTCCTCTAAAAAGGGGAAGGAACAAGTTCAGCCGTTCAAGGCTACACCAAAGATCTGCCAGGCAGACGATTCTGAGGATGGTTCCCTAATCATACTCGAGGCGCTTAAACCAGTAGGGCCCCCTAAGAAAGAGATACCAGCCCCCATTCAGAAATGGGAATTTATCCATACCCAGACTTTGCCGATAATGGCACCGACAAACAAGATGAAAACTTTAGGTACAAGACTTGCTAAATCCCATTACACGTATCACCAAGATGTGGATACTCAAGACTCCCTGAAAACTAGGAAGTACTATGAGTTTATTTTAGTTGATACCGACTCCATAGAAGTCGAACACAAGTATTTTGATAAAACAGATGGAATTGAGTATTCCAAGTTTACTATTAAAAAGATTTTAAGTCCATTTAATTGGTATGTAGATCACCTACAAACCCAGATACCATTATCCAGGACGCACAGACCGCAAGCCTATAATTGGTATGATTATAAGGATGCATGGTTCAACTTTCTGTATGTTAGGCCAAATACCCACACTTGGTTCATCAAATATGCAGAAGGGATTAAAGAGAAAGTTATTCCCAGATGGTTCTACGAATGGTGGAGCATCTTTGGAGGAAATTCACAGGTGGTAGCTTCGAGCTTCCAGGATAAATATAAGAGTTTCCAAGAGGAACAACAGATTTCGACTTTACCAGAACATATTAAGTTATGCAAGTTCTTTTTTAATAAAAGAATTTCGTATATCATTAATTGGTCATTTGACATCCAGGAGATAAACAGGATCCGTTATTTAAGCAAGACCATCAGAATTAAAGGATGGAGCCCAAAACCCAGGGAAGAAGTTAAGGTAAAACCAGAAAGAAGAAGCCCATCTTCCTCAGGTGAAACCTCACGTTCTAAATCAGAAACCAGAAGGAAGCTATTAGAAGCTCTGGCAAAGTTAGAGGATGAAGAAGAAGTGGAATCCAACCACAGTGAAACAGATAACGGCGACATGCTCATTCCCCGAGGAATTGCACAAGCCTACGCAGAGGCGTACCTCAGCAAATAATGACAGCAGGTCCCTTCCAGAAAAGGACATAAAGCAGGATGGTGACACTTGCCCTTTCGGAAAAGCAAAGGACACTTGCCCCTTCAAGAAAGCAAAAGATAAAGCAGACAGCGACACTTGCCCCTTCAGAAAAGCAAGAGTCAGCAGATGGTGACATTTGCCCTTTCGCAAAAGCAAAGGACAAAACCAATAAAGCAGAAAGCGACATTTGCCTCTTCAGAAAAAGAGCCAAAGAAAGCGACATAAAGCAGAAAAAGACAAAGGACTTTAAAGCAGAAAAAGACGTTTGCCCTTTCAAAAAAGTAAAGGTCATGTAATCTTAGCGGTCCATTTGTTTTAAACAGAACCGTCCACGTGTTAGGACGAATAGTCCATTCGAGGCCTATTTAAGGTTCTCATTTGTAAACATAGAAGGCATTCGGAAATACCCTCTCTCTCTCTCTCTTTCCTTGCCTGATCTTGTATCCCTCTCCTTTCAATGCTTTGAATAAAATTGTAAGTTTTAAAAAACTTAAGTTTTATTTTCTTATATTTTGGTTTTAAATTCTGCTTTTCGCATCTTAAACTGTTATTCCGCTTTATTCACATTTTATGGTATCAAAGCCATGTTGGTAGAGATGAGTGAGTAGTCTCATACTACCGTCCTTAGGGCGGTGTTGTTCTTAGGTTGCTAGGAAGAGTCCTGTTACTCTGTTTGAATTCTCAGAGCTACCGAATAGTGACCTGCTCGCCGAAGTCCGCTCTAGTTCTGTAGTTACCATGGTCGTAACCTGTTCCGCCGAAGTCTCATCGCTCAGTTCAGTAGTTACCGTAATAGTTACCTGTCTCGCCGTAAGTCTACTATTCTGTTAGAGATTAATCACTTAGTGGTTATCTTTGTTCGCTCATCCTCGCGAGTACTCTGTAGTAAGCTTTCTGGAGCGTTGATTTAGCGAAAGGACCAGGTGTGCTGGGCCGTATCGTTGGATGTCGCCGAAGATCGTAGGAGAAAGTGTCAGATGAACAGGACATGTTAACTGTTTAAGTAATTAAAAAAGAATAGGAAATAGTGTTGACAACTAGGATAGGAGAACTATTTAGGTAAAGAAAGAACAAGAACTAGTATTGACAACTAGGATAGGAGAACCACTTAGGTAAAGAAAGAACAAGAACTAGTGTAGACAACTAGGATAGGAGTACTATTAAGTAGTCGAAGGAATAAGAAAAGAGTAGGACTAAAAGCCTAGTAACAAGTTAGAACAACAGCCCTAGGATAAGGATGGTAGTCTCCACGCTTATCAACAGACCCTTTGGTTATAAACCAAGTAGTTTATAAATGAAGATGCGTCCAGAATTTAATCTTATAAGAGAATATAATTCTCAAATAATTGATATAGTCATAGCAAGCTATGAGTGCAATAATTCGTTAAAAGAGAGTCTTAGAGAATTAGACCAGTACACAACCGCAAGACCTGTAGAGGGCCTAGGGAGTTGTTGTCCACAACCTATCAATCGAGTTATCATCGATAAGATAAATGAACTTCAGGAAGAAGTTAACAGATTAAGAAGATATCTTAGTTATTTAAAGAAGAGACAATCCATGACTAAGTTCCTAGTAGAGCTCCACACAGCTTCTTACTAAAGTCATGAATGAAATCAACAGTGAAAACTTAGCAACTTCAAAGATTGCTAAAGTTGAAAAAGATTTACAGAATTGGAATATTCCAAAAGAATCTTTCAGATCTGTTTATGAAACAGGAAAGTTTGATTTTATAAAAAATTATAATATCAAAACTTGTGAGTCCACAGTAGCTATTAATAACTCAAAAGAGATTATTAAATTGCTATCAACTGAAGATATAAACAGATATAAAAAGGAATTTAATTTCCTTCACATAGGTTTGGTACAAATTGCTGTAAAGCCTTTGTATCGATTGGGTCTCGATACCCCCATCTGTCTCTTACTAAGAGATGCAAGGTTATTAAACTTTGATGATTCTCATCGGAGTTTTACAAAGTAATTTAGCCAGAGGTCCAGTTTATTTTAACTGTTACCCAAATTTTTCAGTAGATATTAATGATCAGAACGTTATGGACACCTTAACGTTAAACATTAAAACGAAGAATATGAACAGTAAGATAAACACTAGAGAAATAGCTATAATATACAGAGTATATTACAGACTAATGAAAACAACCTTAGCCCCAAAAGCTAAACTAGTTAGCAGTAAAGGTGCTACCATGCTAATGGAAGCAAACCAGGAACATAGCAATATCTTTGTTCCAAGAATGTTAAAATGGAATGAAATTTTAGCAAAAGATGAATGGCACTTCGATGCTATTACCCAACCAAAGATAGAACCAGAGAGTTCTGATATTGAACAAATAATCCAACATTTGGATGGTTCAATAGATTTAAAATTTTTAAGATCTAATGGAAGATACTCTTTCAGTGCATCTTCTTCCAAACCCCGGGAGGATGAAGAGTATTCTGATAATTCTGGCGAAACTATACGACGAAAAGTTCAGGGAGTAGACTATTCGTCACCAGTACCCAAAGTCTACTATCGACCAATCGATAGAACGACTGGCAGCCCCACCAGAAGTGAAATGCATGGTGGAGACAGTTTGGGCATGATTAGAGAAGACATCGATTTTAAAATCGATTGGCCTTATATTGACAAATTATGGAGAGATCCAGAGCACGCCATTAAAAGAAAATGGTATGTAAGCACCTTTTCACGCAGTGAAAGGAAGGTGTTTAAAGAATCATGGATAAAAGACATGAACCATGTCAGAGCTAATTTAGAATTCTTTAGGTGGTTTGAAATCACTGATAAACTCCATAATGACAGACAATGTCTGAATACCATTGTAAAAAAATGGTTCACAGGAGAAAGGACTGTTGAGTCAGTTACACCTCCCTTAGAACAGATAAAGATTCCCGTTAACGGTGAAGTCTTAACCGCCACTCCTTTTAAAAGAGATATAAAAGACCCTAATGATATCACACACGTTGATGATATTAATAAGGTTCTCCAACAGAACAACTACACCAACCAGTTGTTACATGTTATCTCTAACCAGATTTCAGAAGCAAGTAATGCTTCTACTTTCAGGAATACACCAGTCCGGTCGGAGGAGAAAACCCTATCCGAACCTCTTTTTAAGATTCCCCAATTTTTGGCAAAGAGCCATCCAAAATTTGGGAAGGAAATCGAAGATGATCTGCTAGACAGAATCAGCAATAAATTCAAAGAGATGAAAGTCTCTGAAGGGTCAACCTCGAGAAAACCTGACAAATCCGTCAAGGTGTTAAGCGAAGGTTCTAGTTCAAAGAATAAATTAGAGGTTAATAAAATATTAAAATTAACCAAGGGTGATAAGAATTTTTATAAACAATCGACGTTCCCAGACATGTTGTTTGAAGAACGAATTCCACCCCCAGCCACATATTCGGGTGATGAAATCCATGAATGGAACATTGACGGCATGTCCGAAGGACAAGTTGTTAAAGTGCTCCATGAAATGGGAGTCTGTTTAACCAGTTATAAAATAAAAACACATACTGATGATGCCCAACTTGCATCAATCATAATTTCCGGTTTCACTGGGATGTTAAAAAATTGGTGGGAAAACTACCTATTCGACAGTGAAAAAGCAAGCATCATGAATGCAACTACCACGGTCCAAATAAGGAACATCGATAACAGTATTACTAATGAAGTTCATGGTGATGCTTCGGCAACCCTGTTATACTGTATCGGGAAACACTTTGTTGGAGATCCAAAACTTTTCCAAGACAGAAGTTTAGAGATCCTTAATAATCTAACGTGTCCAAAATTACACGATTTTAAATGGTATAAAGATATATTTCTCAACAAGGTCATGTTAAGGATTGACTGTAATCATGATTATTGGAAGGAAAGATTTATCAGCGGTTTGCCTAAACTCTTTGCCGAGAAGGTAAGAACCAACATTAGGAGATGTCACAATGGAGACACTCCGTATGGCATAATGACATATGGTGATTTAATCAGCTATGTTAATATGACCGGCCTAGAGCTGTGTAATACGATAAAACTTAATAATCAAATACAGAAATACTCCACCAAAGGAGAGTTAGGAAGTTTCTGCGAAGACTTCGGTTATGTTAAGATTTCTGCTCCTTCGAAGAGCATCAAGAGGATGAAAAAGAATCATAACATTTCTCGCCCCAAAGCATATAAAAGAGATTATACTCCTAAAAAGAAGTATAATAGAGAAAGCAACAGCAAAAATACAAAGAAGAAAGTAATTTGCTGGAACTGCGGGAAAACAGGCCACATGGCCAATAAATGCAAAGAACCCGATAAAAGGAAAGATAAGATTAATCTATTGGGAATTGATCCCAAAATAAAAGATAAACTGTTTACAATTCTGAATGAAGAACAGTCTGATAATAGTTCTGAAGAATCTTCAGACAATTTCTACAGTGACGAAGGATCACTGGATCTGGGTTACAGTTCAGATAGTTCCACTTCCAGCTTCAACTGCGAATGTACTGGGAAAATCTGCACATGTACCAAACAGACAATTGGCGTTATTTCAAGTAGCAGCCAAGAGTTTTTCTTTGACATGGTCGATCACATTGATGATGACAATTTTAAAAAGCAATATTTAAAAGAGCTTAAAAACCTCGTCATTAACCAGAAAAAAGAAAAAGAAAAGGTAGAACCCTTTGACATGAAAAGAGTGTTCAGTAAGTTTAAAGACTCTAAGTCAGGTAAATCATTACCAGACTTAATTAATGAAGTCTCAGAATTGAAGGAAGAAATCCTTCGTATTAACAAAAGGCTCAGCTCGTTAGAAGCTGAAGAAATCAGTCGGATTAACAAAAGGCTCAGTTCATTAGAAACTGGGGCATTGGCCAAAATCAGAAATTCGGATCTCACAGAAGATCCCCAGACTTCGCCTAAACAGATGATCACGGAAGATCAGGAAATCAATGAATCAGAACAGGAATCTGATTCAGGGCTAACTTTAATATCCAAGGCTAGAGCATTAAGCTACCATGTCCCTATTAAATTAGTCATTAACGATTTTGCTATCGAAAGAGTAGCACTTTTAGATTCAGGGGCAGATCAAAACTGCATTCGCGAAGGTATAATCCCTACCAGATACTTAAACAAAAGTACACATAGGCTATACTCCGCCACAGGAGAGGATATAGAAATTAACTATAAACTCTCAAAAGCACTAGTGTGCAATAAAAATATTGCATTCACTAATAGCTTTATCATAACCAAGGATATAACTGAGGAAATCATTTTAGGAACACCATTCCTAGCCCAGATACTGCCGTATACGGCAAAGCCAGATGGTATTCATACTATCACTAAGGGAGTAGATCTCATATTTCCTTACATTAATCCTTTGACAACTGATCAAAGTGGTCGTATTAAACAGAAGGTAGTCTTTAGGAGACCATTTGAGTAAGCACGAAAGGCTGGAAGGGCCTGTGCCGTATCATTGGTAAAATAAGCCAGAAATTAAGCTGCTTAGAACCAGTTAGAACAAACAGTAACAAACCCAGAATTGTTTGGTTACTACGTTTTTCATAATTCTTTTATCAAAACATTGATTTTGAAGGTTTTATGAGTCTCTTATCAAAATGTTAATTTTGAAAATTTTATAAGTCTTTTATCAAAAATTAATTTTGAAAAACAGGTTTTAAATCTATAACGATTTAAAAAGAATTCCTGCCAATCCAGTAAAACATTTGCTATGGCATCATAAGTTTCATAGACGATTTTAAATGGCTCAGACCATCCACAAAACAGTTCTCCAGAAGAACAGCAGGCATTAATATCCGGCAGGTAAGTCAGCAGGTAAAATAACCAGAACAAGGAAAGCTCATTTCCCTGAAACAAGAAGAAGGCTCCAAAAGGCCTCAGCAAACAAAAGAGACACGACATAAAATCGCAATAAGACAGGTCCCTTCAAGAAAAGGACATAAAGCGGGACAATGGCATTTGCCCCTTCAAAAAAGCAAAGGACACTTGCCCTTTCAGAAAAATAAGAAGAAAGCGACACTTGCCCCTTCGGAAAAGCAAGAGTCAGAAACTGACATAAAGCAGATAGTGACATTTGCCCTTTCGCAAAAACAAAGGACAAAACCAATAAAGCAGATAGCGACACTTGCCTCTTCAGAAAAGCAAGAGCCAAGAAAGCAACATAAAGCAGAAAGCGACGTAAAGCAGAAAAAGACAAAGGACTTAAAGCAGAAGAAGACGTTTGCCCTTTCAAAAAAGTAAAGGTCATGTAATCTTAGCGGTCCATTTGTTTTAAACAGAACCGTCCACGTGTTAGGACGAATAGTTCATTCGAGGCCTATTTAAGGTTCTCATTTGTAAACATAGAAGGCATTCGGAAATACCCACTCATCTCTACCAACATGGCTTTGATACCATAAAATGTGAATAAAGCGGAATAACAGTTTAAGATGCGAAAAGCAGAATTTAAAACCAAAATATAAGAAAATAAAACTTAAGTTTTTTAAAACTTACAATTTTATTCAAAGCATTGAAAGGAGAGGGATACAAGATCAGGCAAGGAAAGAGAGAGGGTATTTCGAATGCCTTATGTTTACAAATGAGAACCAAATAGGCCTCGAATGGACTATTCGCCCTAACACGTGGGCTATTTAAAACAAATGGGCCTAAGATTACATGACCTTTACTTTTGAAAGAACAACATCTTTCTCGCTTTAAAGTCCTTTGTCTTTTCGCTTTATGTCGCTTTGGCTCTTTTTCGAAGAGGCAAATGTCGCCGCTTTATTGGTTTTGTCCTTTTGCGAAGCAAATGTCACCATCACGACTCTTGCTTTTCTGAAGGGGCAAGTGTCGCTGTCTGCTTTATCTTTTGCTTTCTTGAAGGGCAAGTGTCCTTTGCTTTTCCGAAAGGGCAAGTGTCACCATCATGCTTTATGTCCTTTTCTGGAAGGACTGCGTCATTATTTCCGAGTGCGCCTCTGCAGCTTGTGCAATTCCTGGGAATGAGGATGTCGTCGTTATCTGTTTCACCGTGGTTGGATTCCACTTCTTCATCCTCTAACTTTGCGGAGCTTAATAGCTTCCTTCGGTTTCGATTTAGAGCGTGAGGTTTCACCTGAGGAAGATGGGCTTCTTCTTTCTGGTTTTACCTTAACTTCTTCCCTGGGTTTTGGGCTCCATCCTTTAATTCTGATGGTCTTGCTTAAATAACGGATCCTGTTTATCTCCTGGATGTCAAATGACCATTAATGATATACGAAATTCTTTTATTAAAAAGAACTTGCATAACTTAATATGTTACAGTAAAGTCGAAATCTGTTGTTCCTCTTGGAAACTCTTATATTTATCCCGAAGCTCAAGCTACCACTGTGAATTTCCTCCAAAGATGCTCCACCATTCGTAGAACCATCCGGGAATAACTTTCTTTAATCCCCTGCATATTTGATGAACCAAGTGTGGGTATTTGGCTAACATACTGAGAAAGTTGAACCATCCTTATAATCATACCAATTATAGGAAACTGCGATGCGTAAATCTGGATAATGGTATCCGGGTTTGTAGGTGATCTACATACCAATTAAATGGACTTAAAATCTTTTAATAGTAAACTTGGAATACTCAATTCCATCTGTTTTATCAAAATACTTGTGTTCGACTTCTATGGAGTCGGTATCAACTAAAATAAACTCATAGTACTTCCTAGTTTTCAGGGAGTCTTGAGTATCCACATACTGGTGATCTGTGTTGTTATACCCCGTAGTTCCAGGGTATGTATGCGAGGACGTACGTACGAGAATACGACAGAAAGATTGGAAAGGAAGAAAGAGGCGATTTTTCCACGGAAAAGTTTCCGGTTTTGTGAAGGAAAAAGGTTCGTTAATGGGAATTGGATTCCAGTTTGGTATTCGGACTTCTGGAATATTAGAGAATTATGGAATTTTATTTTGGAAGTGGTCACGTGGGGCCCACGGGAGAAATTCTGATTTTGTGGGGCGCTTTGATTTTGAGATTTTGGCCGTTTTGGATATTTTCTAAGACGAAATATTTTGGGCGAATCGGGGCGACGTGTCACCCCAGTGGCACCTTTGGGCCGAAATATGTTTGTGCACAACACGGTTAGAGTCGTTTTATGAAAGCGTTTTCCACGACTTTCGTAGGGAATTTCGCTATGTCATTTAGTATTTTTGCGGATTTTTCCGAGAGACGAAACATTTTGGACCAACGGGAGGCAACACTTGTCACCTCCAAGTGATGGACTTGAAAGCGGCAATATGGCCGATTGGGTTAACTTGGTCAAGTTGTTGGTAAGATATTTTGTGTGCAAGTTGGCGAGACACTTGCCCAAATCCTCACCCTACACTTGCCTTGCACTTGTCTTCATCTTGGCCATTGGTTGGCGAGCTTGACTATAAATACCTCCCTTTGAAGACTAATTCATTCACAAAAATTGCCTAAGTCTTGAGAGCCTTGCCCCTCCCCTTTTGGTGAGGCCCGGCAGCGAGAGTCCCCTGATGGGGTAGGCGAGGGTAGACACCCCACTCCTGTGGTGTGGCGTGGGGTACCCACTAGCCTAGTTGCTTTCGTATAATACCCCTTTGTGGTATAGAAATACTCTCAGTATTGTTATAATGCCCAAATTACCTTAGCCTTATACCTTGTTGTATCCTAAGGTTATACCTTACGAAAAGCCGAAATACTATTATACTTCCCGTCTGTCACAAAACCGAAACCACAGGAAAATCTCTATAGTCAGTTGGAGTATTGTGTAGAAGTTGGTTAGAACTTCTAAGGGTGGTTTAGAGCGGGTTGGGCGCTCGGAGTTGGAGCTAAACGATTGCCCGGGATCGACTTTATGCTTGGATAATTATGGGCTTATCGAGGTAATTATCTTGTCCCCCTATTGTAATTGGATATTACATGTTGTAGGAGTATATAGTTGAAGTATACTATATATAGTCTTTGGGTATTATTCTGATAGACTTGTGTAGTAGTGCAGTGGTGTAGAATTGTACTGTTAGGGTTAGGCGTATAACCCACTGGTTGGCTTGATGGCGGCCCAGATAGAGGAGGAGATTTACTGTTGCGGGGAGAGTCTTGCCGAATTTTACGTAGAATGTTACGATGTTAATAAGCGCGCGTGGCCTTATAGGTTGAAGTACTACGTGTGGCGCGTTCTACTTGGCAGGAGTAGCCAGAGCGGCTTGAGGTACTCGGGCATTTGCTATTAGTCGATAATCGTCGCGAGGTATGTGAACCTCTTCCTATCTCTTCTAGCATGATATGTGTGAACTATGTAGTACGGTGACGTCATTATGCTAAATGTATTCGATTGGTTTAAAACATAAAGTGTTATAACGGCTTTATGGGAAGTTGGTTATAACGACTTTATGTGGATAAGAAAACACTTTGTGGTTTTAAAAGGTAAATGATTTGTTTATAAGCGGCTTGATGTGTGATCATAAAGAACTTGAAGTATTTCAAAAGATTTCTGAAATCGTTTTGAAAGAGAAGTAATACTTGGTTTTTGAGAACTTAAGAGTTATACTAGCTTTATGGGAAGTTAGGTATAACGGCTTAAGAACGTTTCTTGATTTTGGAAATCGGGATGTGTATCGACAAACCAACTGCGGCGTTAATAAAAGGAAATGTTTTGAATAATTAAGTATTATTAAAACCGTAGAAACTTCCATCTGCATAGAAGCTAAGATGAGACAAAATGATATTTCCTAGATCATGGCTGCTGTAATAAGATTGTTATAAACAAGAATATCCTACTCACATATAAGGCTTATGTTTCTCCGATTGTTTAAAAGAGAATTATATTCTTAAATGAATAAAGCTATGAACTAAAACCTTTCTAAAATAAGAAACGTGAACATTTGAAATTAGGCAAACTTGGACGTTTGGAAAATAATGTTGTCACTTGATTTTACAAAGGTAAGAGTTTTGGTTTTCTTAAAAGGATAGTCACTCTATTTTTATACTACGGTGTATTGTGTGACTTATGTGCAAGAAACTGACCTTTTAAAGAATTAATGTGTGAAGTACTTTGGGGTTCGATACCCGAACGTGTTAGTAGAAAGTACCGTGTGTGAATACTTTATTGTATTGGTTGTGTTGGTTGGTGATAGCCTTGTAAGACTTTCTTGTTGCTTTGATAAGTAAGCGTGTTAGGATACGTGTGTTAGTATCTTGTGATGTTTGTGTGAAGGGGTTTCTTGATTGTGCTTATTAACTATCCGTCGTTATGATAGTATTGTGGCATTCATCTCTTGAGATGATTCCGGGTTAAGCCCTCCGTCTGGGGTAGACTTCGGTGGTCGATGGACTATGATTCGAGATACCTGCACGCGGGTCTGAGGGCCTATGCGGATCTACGAGAGTTCCAGTTTAGCTTGCGTCCTTTATGGGCATGAGGTCCTTGTGGCCATGAGTACTCGGATGTCAAGGACGATGCCGGGGATTAGCTAGCCTCGATGCGGGGATGCCTGCGTGCGGGCGATGAGATTGGCCTATGCGAGCTGCGAATTTCGAGGACTAGGCGCACATTAGATCTGCGGGCAAGTGGCGGCTTTGATCATGTGGCGATGCAGAGCAGATCTTATGATACGATTCATGACCTTGTTGGTGCGTAGGTGTTAGTAGTCGGCTATGCCTTCGTACTTACCGTGCGGTGTTATTATAGCACAGTGGGACACGGTGTTCATGTGTGTTCCTTGGAACTTTTATATCATAAGCTGGCGGTGAGAATGTGTCCCACGCACGATTGATGTTGTGGCGTGAGACCTTTGTTATGTTCTTTGGTGACTTGAGGCGTGAGTCACGACTTGATATATTCGCTTAGTTATTGTAAAGCGTAGTTTGGTTATCATACATGTCTCTGCTTTATAGACTATTATGATTTCATTTGCGGTATTTTTAGTTTCACATACTCAAATTTTTGTTATCGACCTCCTTGAGGCTGCGTTCATGCCGCGAGTAAAGTACACGATCATTGATCCTCGCTCTTAGGGCATGATTCATTTGGGAAAGCTCCGTTTCTCGGAGGCTTATCGATGGTATAGTCCTGTTGTTGTAGGTGTTTACATTCGGGGTATGGCGGGGCCTGTCCGCCATTGTTGTCATATCATTTCTTAGAGTGCAGTAATCTTGTTGTGGCGTGGTTTGTAAAAGGATTAAACCGTTCTTTTGTAAAAGAGGTTATTTATATATCTGGAAGGCAAGTTTCCTGATTATTGTTTTATATTTCGTTATCTCATGTTGTTGTTTTATGTTCGTGATTACTCGATGTTGTGTCACTAGGGTGCGGGGTAAGGCACGATCCACGGGCGATTTGGTCGTGACAAAAGTGGTATCGAGCGATTAATCCTCGGAAAGTGTCTGCACCGTATCGAAGAAGTCTTGATTATCGGTGTGTTGTGCACCACATCAATAATCAGGAGGCTATAGGATATTTAGGATTGGTTTCTATTCTTCTCACTCTGAGATCGTGCCTTAGAGCTGTGTTGTAAGTTGAACCCTCTGACGAAATCCTTTCCCTTATCGTTATGCCTCCGCGTAGGGCAACCCGGGCGGCAAAGCGAGGAGGCTGCGAGTAGAGTTCAGAGGGTGGCGAGGGCACAGGCCCAATCATTACCTAGGGTAGTGCTTCATTCGGGGATTTCTGCGACGTCACTAGCCCCAGCAGAGTTTAAGCACGGCGACGGCAGTTCCTACTGCGGCCATGATATTTGAACCTTCAGTTCCACGACCAGGAACAGAGAATATAGATTGCGAGACAACCACATTACTAGCTATAGATTTGGCTACGGAGTATACCGATGTATCGCGAGTCTTGATGACTACTAAGAAAGGGATGTGCAAGAGTAATTCTTGATTGGGCTTGGCATGGCACGTATGCGGGCTTATCGCGTGCGAGAAACGTAGAGATCGGCAGGTTAACCAGGGGAGAAGAGGGCGAGCGCAGTCGCCGGTAACTTTCAAGGTGAGTATACCTTAAGTGCTATGTTACGATAGCGGTGTGTTAGTTGTGATTAGAAATCATGGTGGGTTAACAGAGTAAGATTTTGGGGATAGAGAAGGTGTGAGCCTTAGAGTGTTATACGTAAAGACCTTAGAGGTAAGGCCATCTCGAGAAAGGTGTAGTGTTATGTTTGACCCTTATAGGAGTGCATAGTGCACGTGAGCTATGTTCGTGGGATAAGTCACGAGTAGCGTGATTTGAAAGAAGGTAGTCGAACTAGGAAGACCGCCAGGTTTTCGTAATATGATTTGAGAAATTATTCCTTGGGAGCTAGTGTTTTGCGCAATGCGGGTCGGGTTGAGGCCATGTTGCGGGTCAACCCGCGGTATGGTGGTGGGGTCGGTTGTGGTGGTCCCGCCTTGTGGTCATGAGGTGTTAGGCCCGTGTTTAGTTAGCCAGTGCAAGTTAGTGGATGCGTTCGACCGGTGGTCGGGCCGATGGGCGACTATCGTGTTCTTGGTCGAGGTCGTTCCTCGGCGGTGTTGATGTTATCTGAAAGGGTTGTGAGGTTGCAGGTGCCTACCTTCACCTTATGACAGATGGAGCCAGTGCATGTTTCTCTTCTGGGAGTTTGTACGAGCGGGGCTAGGAACTCAGGTGAGTCTCAGCTCGCATTCGCCTCGGGCGGTGTTTTGATTTGAGTGGGTAGCGAGATCGTTGTCTCGGTTGAAGTGTTTAAGCTACCATTTCATTGTTCGGATGTCGTCTTGTGGCGCCTTGTAGAAGCGAAATGCAAGTTGCGGTCGATTGGTTCGATGTTGGCGGGGTTGGATAGTTGGTTGAGCTTGTTCCGGAGATGTGGATAGTGTGAAGCTTGTCTAGAAGAAGTTACGGCGGCTCGGAGAATCGTTCGGATAATCGGCGGCGCTTAGAGTTGAGTTGGTCGGTCTTCTTGAAAGTACCACCGGACGGTGTGACGAGTTTTGAAAGCGAAGGAACTTAGCCCGAGTTACTTTGGGCCTTTGTGAGTTCATGTGAAGAATAGGCGGATTGCCTATATGTTAGCATTTGCGTCCGACTTAGGAGGAAGGGCGTCCGATCTTCGTATTGTTATGTTGGGAAAGTATCGAAGATCCATCGAGAATGTTCCCGATTAATGATGACCACGTTAGAGATAGTAACCCGAGTTTTGGATACTAAGCGTTATCGAAATGTGATAAGAATCCGAGTGTCACGGCGAACGGGGGATCGCGTGCGGCCGGTACCATTTGTTGGGTCGTCAGCAAGGCTCGCGACAAAGTGACAAAAGTAGTATTATTTGTGGTGATGTAGAGGTGTTTCCTCGTGGACTTAGATGTAAGTTTTGCGCGGGTGTTTCCATGGCGGTATGGCGGGATTGTTTAAATGAAGTATAGTAGTGAAGACTATCTTTGGCGCCGCGTTGTTTGAGACTTAGAAGGAACATTCGGACGAATGTTTCTAAGGAAGAATGTTATACCCGTAGTTCCGGGGTATGTATGCGAGGGCGTGCGTGCGAGAATACGTGAGAAAGATTGGAAAGGAAGAAAGAGGCGATTTTCCACGGAAAAGTTTAGGTTTTGTGAAGGAAAAAGGTTCGTTAATGGGAATTGGATTCCCAGTTTGGTATCGGACTTCACGGAATATTAGAGAATTATGGAATTTTATTTTCGGAAGTGGTCACGTGGGGCCCACGGGAGAAATTCTGATTTTAATGGGGCGCTTTGATTTTGAGATTTTGGCCGTTTTGGATATTTCGAAGGCGAAATATTTTGGACCAACGGGAGGCAACACTTGTCACCCTCAGTGATGGACTTGAAAGCGGCAATATGGCCGATTGGAGTTACTGACTTGGTCAAGTTGTTGGTAAGATATTTTGTGTGCAAGTTGGCGAGACACTTGCCAAATCCTCACCCTACACTTGCCTTGCACTTGTCTTCATCTTGGCCATTGGTTGGCCAAGGCTTGACCTATAAATACCCTCCCTTTGAAGACTAATTCATTCACAAAATTGCCTAAGTCTTGAGAGCCTTCCTCCCGCACCGTGAGGCCCTTGGCCGAGAGTCCCCTAGTGGGGTAGGCCGAGGTAGACACCCCCTCCTTTGTGGTGTGGTAGTGGGGTACCCCTAGCCTAGTTGCTTTCGTATAATACCCACTTTGTGGTATAGAAATACTCTCCAGTATTGTTATAATGCCCAATTACCTTAGCCTTATACCTTGTTGTATCCTAAGGTTATACCTTTCTGAAAAGCCGAAATACTATTATACTTCCGTCTGTCACAAAACCGAAACCTAGGAAAATCTCTATAGTCAGTTGGAGTATTGTGTAGAAGTTGGTTAGAACTTCTAAGGGTGGTTTAGAGCGGGTTGGGCGCTCGGAGTTGGAGCTAAGCGATTGCCGGGATCGACTTTATGCTTGGATAATTATGGGCTTATCGAGGTAATTATCTTGTCCCCTATTGTAATTGGATATTACATGTTGTAGGAGTATATAGTTGAAGTATACTATATATAGTCTTGGGTATTACTGATGAGACTTGTGTAGTAATGTAGTGGTGTAGAATTGTGCAGGTGGGGTTGGGCGTATAACCCCACGGTTGGCTTGATGGCCGGCCCAGATAGAGGAGGAGATTCTGTTGTTGCGGGGAGGTCTTTGCCGAATTTTACGTAGAATGTTCTACGATGTTAATAAGCGCCTTGTGGCCTTATAGGTTGAAGTACTACGTGTGGCGCGTTACTGCTTGGCTTAGGAGTAGCGGCGGCGAAGTACTCGGAGCATTTTGCTATTAGTCGATAATCGTCGCGGTATGTGAACCTCTTCCTATCTCTTCTAGCATGATATGTGAACTATGTAATGCGGTGAGCGTCACATGTGCTAAATGTATTCGATTGGTTTAAAACATAAAGTGTTATAACGGCTTTATGGGAAGTTGGTTATAACGACTTTATGTGGATAAGAAAACACTTTGTGGTTTTAAAAGGTAAATGATTTGTTTATAAGCGGCTTGATGTGTGATCATAAAGAACTTGAAGTATTTCAAAAGATTTACGAAATCGTTTTGAAAGAGAAGTAATACTTGGTTTTGAGAACTTAAGAGTTATACTAGCTTTATGGGAAGTTAGGTATAACGGCTTAAGAAACGTTTCTTGATTTTGGAAATCGGGATGTGTATCGACAAACCATGCGGCGTTAATAAAAGGAAATGTTTTGAATAATTAAGTATTATTAAAACCGGTAGAAACTTCCATCTGCATAGAAGCTAAGATGAGACAAAATGATATTTCCTAGATCATGCATTTGTAATAAGATTGTTATAAACAAGAATATCCTACTCACATATAAGGCTTATGTTTCTCCGATTGTTTAAAAGAGAATTATATTCTTAAATGAATAAAGCTATGAACTACGAAACCTTTCTAAAATAAGAAGCGTGAACATTTGAAATTAGGCAAACTTGGGCGTTTGGAAAATAATGTTGTCACTTGATTTTACAAAGGTAAGAGTTTTAGTTTTCTTAAAAGGATAGTCACTCTATTTTTATACTACGGTATTGTGTGACTTATGTGAAAGAAACCGATCTTTTAAAGATTTAATGTGTGAAGTACTTTGGGGTTAGATACCCGAACTTGTTAGTAGAAAGTACCTTGTGTGAATACTTTATTGTATTGGTTGTGTTGGTTGGTGATAGCCTTGTAAGACTTTCTTGTTGCTTTGATAAGTAAGCGTGTTAGGATCTACGTGTGTTAGTATCTTGTGATGTTTGTGTGAAGGGGTTTCCCTTGATTGTGCTTATTAACTATCAGTCGTTATGATAGTATTGTGGCATTCATCTCTTGAGATGATTCCGGGGGTTAAGCTGCCCTCCGATGCGGGGTAGACTTCGGTCGATGGACCTATGATTCGAGATACCTCATGCGGTTCCTGGGGGCCTATGCGGAGCTACGAGAGTTCAAGTTAAGTATGCGTCGTTTATGGGCATGCGGTCCTTGTTGCCATGCGGACTCGAAATTCCAGGACTATGCCTGGGAGTAGCTACCATCGATGCGGGGATGCCTGCGCGGGCGATGAGATTGGCCTATCGCGGGCTGCGGGAATTTCGAGGACTAGAAGCCGCGCATTAGATCTGCGGGCAAGTGGCGGCTTTGATCATGTAACGATGCAGAGCAGATCTTATAATCTGATTCATGACCTTGTTGATGCGTAGGTGTTAGTAGTCGGCTATGCCTTCGTACTTACCGTCACGGTGTTATTATAGCACGGTGGGACACGGTGTTCATGTGTGTTCCTTGGAACTTTTATATCATAAGCTGCCGTGATGAGAATGTGTCCCACGCACGATTGATGTTGTGGCGTGAGACCATCGTTATGTTCTTTGGTGATGACTTGAGGCGTGAGTCACGACTTGATATATGCTTAGTTATTGTAAGCGTAGTTTGGTTATCATACATGTCTCTGCTTTATAGACTATTATGATTTCATTTGCGGTATTTTTAGTTTCACATACTAAATTTTTGTTATCGACCTCGCCCGGGCTGCGTTCATGCCGCAGTAAAGTACACAGTCATTGATCCTCGCTCTTGAGCACTGATTCGGCATTTGGGAAAGCTCCGTTTCTCGGAGGCTTATCGATGGTATAGTCCTGTTGTTGTAGGTGTTTACATTCGGGGTATGGCGGGGCCCCTGTCCGCCCATTGTTGTCATATCATTTCTTAGAAGTGCATGTAATCTTGTTGTGGCGGGGTTTGTAAAAGGATTAAACCATTCTTTTGTAAAAGAGGTTATTTATATATCTAGGAAGGCAAGTTTTCCTGATTATTGTTTTATATTTACATTATCTCATGTTGTTGTTTTATGTTCCGATTACTCGATGTTGTGTCACTAGGGTGCCGGTAAGGCACGATCACGGGCCCGATTTGGTCGTGACATGTGTAACAGGTTTTAGCAAGTCTTGTACCTAAAGTTTTCATCTTTGTTTGTCGGTGCCATTATCGGCAAAGTCTGGGTATGGATAAATTCCCATTTCTGAATGGGGGCTGGTATCTCTTTCTTAGGGGGCCCTACTGGTTTAACTGCCTCTGAGTATGATTAGAGGAACCATCTCAGAATCGTCTGCTCTCAGGCGAGATCTTTGGTGTAACCTTGAACGGCTGAACTTGTTCCTTCCCCTTTTTAGAGGAGACTGGTATAATTGGGAGATCTCCCAATACTGTGAACCTATTTTGTCCACTGGGTTTATGAAGAATTGGGCTATGATCTTTTACGCAAAGGCGTTTCATTTTTCTTCCAATTTATTACGAAAAGGGGTCTCATTGGGCGTAAGCCACAGGATCTGCCTCATTATTTCCCTGCAAAATTCTCTAGTCAGGAAATCTGGTAGAGAGTTTTTCCTTTTAAAAATCAAATTTAAAATTCGAAATTTGATAATAAGGCCTGCCTCCTGGCAAAATCTATTTTAAAACTAAATCTTTTTTGTAAAGTTTCTTTGGCTGCTTTGCAGTCGACTCTTAAAAATATTAGCAAATTATTTTGGTACTACATAGTACTCTATATGAAACAATTTTGACTCTTATCAATTTGTTCGACTGTTTCTGAAGACTACTTCCTATTTAGGAGGTATCTATCTTAACGAACCTTCTGGCCATTTCCACTGAAAGACGGCATAGGTCCTTCCGACCTTTCATGCTAAATCCAATGGTTTTTAGCCTGACTGTTAAAGACTTACTTTATCATAAAAGTCATTAGATTAGAGATTCCTAAACCTGGAATTTTCTGGACTAATCATTTTATAAAATCTGCTATGTATTTAAGACTTCCTATAGGAATCTTACTCGGGATTTTAGCAGAGAACTCAATGGCTCTTATGGATTGGTTTATTGGTTCCTTGATAGAGATCATATCTTAAGGACCTAATGGCTGCCTGAAAAGATATCAATAAACCTTTTTACTAGGTATTGGGTACCTATGTGGTCTCTGATTTATGAGTCTCGAGACTCCTCTTTCTTTTTCAGCGTTCTTATAGACGTAGAAAGCTGAATAACTCCTTTGTGATTTAGAATGTCTAATGATTTCTTTTTCAAGTGGATCATTGACTTCCTTTTTACAGTGTTCTATGAGCTCATGGCTCATCTGGATCAGACTGGCTTTTGTGGGAATGTTCTTCTCACTTAAGTCATCCGTGTATGGCAGATCTACAGTATGCTTCTTTCTTTCGCAGAAAGCATTTGGTAGAGCTGGACATATTTTTCTTTCTATAGAATCAATTAAAATTTTAACCCTATCGATTACCTCCGGGGTTTTTAAATTAGATTCTATCCTTTTTATTTTAACATCTTTTTTTAGGTAGTTAACCTGATTGGTTAATAGCCATATTTTAAAGACTGTTTTCTGTTTAACATGATCACTGTGATCAATTAAAAATTGTACGTATGGGAACACAAGGTTTCTTCCCATAGAACTGGTGTAAATACCGTTTAACTTTGCGGTATAAGCTTTTATCTGAGTTAGGAAGGATATTCCTAAATTAATATCTTCAGTTATGATTTGTATAATAACAAAATCATTATCGAAGCAAATATCTTTATGAGCTTTTAAAAGCTTCCAGTTTATATTAATGCTATCTCCTGTAGTAGAGTATAGCTTACGGGTACTTTTACTTAAGTACTTAGTTGGAACTAATCCTTCGCAAATACAATTTTGATCTGCTCCAGAGTCTAACAACTTAATAGATTCTTTAATAAAATCTCTATTTATTAAAATCTTATTAATGACCTGGTAGCTTAGTGCTTTGGACATTAACATTAACCCTGGTTTACTTCCTGCTTCTTCAGAAGGGGGTGGTGTTAACTGATTATTAACAGGAATTAAATTCCTTAATGAACCATTTACCAACGTTTCAGCTTTTAAAGGACTGAGATTCTTTTTCATGCTAAGAATTTCTCCTTTTAACTTTTTAATCTCTTTTAATAAATCCTGAACCGTAGCGTCGGATTTAGTTTCTTTAATGGGAACCTTCTGGTGGTTATCTGTGATAACCGTACTGCTTTCATACAGTACATTTTCCCGATACTCACGCGAAATGGAGGTGGAACTACCTGAACTGTAATTTGATGAACTATCGTCACTGTAATACTTTTCTGAAGAAACTTCAGAATTATTACTGGACTGTTCTTCATCTAACTTTGTAACAGTTAATGAATTATTATTCATCCTTCTTTTGGGTTTCCTGACCCTTTTCTTGTTCCTTTTGATGTTAATTAACTTTGGATTAGTTAATTTATCACGTTTATCTTTTGAACTAGAATCCCTACTGGATCCTTTGATTGAACTAAGTTCATTAAACCTTTTATCCTTAATGGATTTTCTGATTGAATTAAGTTCATTAAACTTTTTATTAATCTTGCTTAAAAACTGATTATTAACATTTTCAGGGTTTTTACGGCGTTTTGCCAACAACCCTTTAAAGAAATTATCAGGAAGGGTTTTCCCTTCTGTTCCAATCGGTATATCACTAGACACATGGGCCTTTCTTGCACCAGTATCTTGTAACAACTGTCGGATTTCTTCCTTTTGTTGCAGGATTCCTTTTGGATCCTTTTCGTTCTTTTTAAACGAAGTATTTAACAAGATCTTTCCCTTTACGGAGACCTTATCTTGTTTTAGCAAT
This sequence comes from Przewalskia tangutica, assembly GCA_029844215.1. Lineage (NCBI taxonomy): Eukaryota > Viridiplantae > Streptophyta > Magnoliopsida > Solanales > Solanaceae > Przewalskia > Przewalskia tangutica. Next base: position 58,714,700 of record CM056736.1, read on the forward strand.
GGTGTAACTGTTTTAACAGTTTTCTCTCCTGTGGACCATTTGTTAACAATGGAGCTCAGGGACTGTCTGCCATTATGGAGTTTATTAGTGATTTCAAACCACCTAAAGAATTCTACATTAGAATTAATTCTGTTCATATCACTTATCCAATTATCTCTAAATTCTTTTCTTTCCTCGAGTGGGAAAGTGCTGTTGTACCATTTTCTTTTAATGGCATGTTCTGGATCTACCCATAATTTGTTAAGGGTTTTCCAATCGATTTTAAAACCGATGTCTTCCTTAATGGTGCCAAGTCTACCGTGCTTTTGTGGAAGCATAGTAGTATTCCTACCACCAACTGACTTAGCTTCTGCAGCTAATAAAGTATCAATTCTTCTGATTATTTTATCCTCTTGAGATAAAGCCTTTTGTTTAATATACTCTTTATTCTCCCGGGATTTGGAAGAAGATACAGAGTATCTTTCCTTGTTAGCTTCTTGAGCTAATAAAGTATTAATTCTGTCAACTAAATTATCTTTTGGAGATAAAAAAGTTTCCATTAATACTGGGTTGTATGAAGCTCATTCAGACGATGAGTAATTTTTAACGCTGTTGATAAGCTATCAACCCTTATTCTTAACCCTACGTTTTCTTCATAGATTTCAGTCCTTTTATTGATGATTAACTGTCTAATTATGACTTGATAAAAATCATCCAAACCTTCAATAGGTTTAGCAATTTTATAATACCCTAATTTCTTAAGGTTTGCCTTTATCCTTCTATTACACTCATTACTAATTGTAATAAACTTGATTGTTTGAGAATTATATCTTCTTATATGATTAAATTCTTGACGCATCTTCATTCTTAATTTACCTGGTTTAAACCAAGGTTTGTTGATAAGCGTGGAAACTACCATCCTTATCCTAGGGCTGCTGTTCAATCTTGTTACTAGGACTCGATCCTACTCTTTTCTTATTCCTCCGACTACCTAAATAGTACTCCTATCCTAGTTGTTCATACTAGTTCTTTGCTAACTATAATTACCTAAATAGTTCACCTACCGTAGTTGTCAATACTAGTTCTTATACACTATAATTACCTAAATAGTTCTCCTACCGTAGACGCTTACACTATTTCTTATTCTTTTTAATAACTTAACCGGTCAACTTGTTCTGTTTGTCTGAGACCATCTCCTACGTTCTTCAGCGACATCCAACAGTCATACCCTACGCCTACCCCGGCCTCACGGGCTTCAATACTGCTTCCAGGAAAGCTTACTACAGTAGTACTTTCAGTCAATCTTTCAAACAGAACAGTGCGACCTCTAAGTGATTAAACATCCTAAGGAATAGTGGACTACTAACGGAACAGGGTAACAACATCGGTAACTACAGGAATTTGAACAGTATGACTTCTAACGGAACAGGGTTACGACATCGGTAACTACAGTAAACTAAGAACAGTATAACTACTAGCGAACAGGGTCACTATACTGGTAGCTTTACAGGAATTCAAACAGAGTAACAGGACTCCTAGTAACCTAAGAACAACACCGCCCTAAGGACGGTAGTATGAGACTACTCACTCATCTCTACCAACATGGCTCTGAGCAAAGATCCTAAGAATGAGGATCCACCACCTGCTTACCCTTACCTGCGGCATGAACGCAGCCCCCGAGGAAGGGGGTCAGTACACAATATGTACCAAGTATGTAAAACTGGAAAATACTGTAATAATATCATAAGTCTAAAACAAGCTGGAGTCATATACGAAAATCAATTTACATTGCACTGTGCCTTACTAATAATGAGAGTAACACGTATAAACTTTACTGCATAAAAATAGGAGGCTCATGATCAAAACAGGGTCTCTCGCCCATAGCATCATTAAGCAATCCTACTCCTGGGACTATTTCACCCGCATGGGTCCTGTGGACCCGCATAAGGCCATCCGCCTCGCATGGGACTATTTCACCCGCATGGGACTATTTCACCCGCATGGATCCTGTGGACCCGCATGAGTACAAGCGCCGCACTCGCATGGGACTATTTCACCCGCATGGATCCTATGGACCCGCATGAGTACAATCGCCGCACTCGCATCATGGGTAGCAAATCCATGGAATAAGTAGTAAATCATCCTAATGGACGCATACCCGTGGACCATCCATCGTGTCAGTATGTCCAAAGGAAATAACAAGAATACTGTAAAATACGGGAAAAAAAATAATAATAATAATATATAGTTGTGGTTGGGTTAATAAAAATATATATATATATAAGAAAACAAAGAATAAATTGCATGAGATATAGTTAGTGTTAAAGTTGGATAAATAGATGGATGAAATGAAAATAAGAAAAAAAAAAAAAAAAACATAAACATGCAGAAAATTCACGTACTCCCTTCCCTTTACCCCTTCCCCCCCTTTTCATTTCCCCTCCAACTCTTGTCATTTCACCTCCCATAGGTTATAGAAAACTCTCCACTTATACATTGTATTTACACACAAACAAAGTACATAACATAAAGGTTATAAAATCAGAAAAAAACAAGTGAAAAGAAGAGGAAAAAATACCAAGAGGGCAAGAAGAACAAGAAGTAAAATACTAGAGAGTAAGGATTGAGTAATATCCTTTATTTTAAGTTCAATACATGTTAGAATAAGAATTGAGTATTGAAAAGAAATATTGAACTTTTGATTGTTTAGACAACTAGTTGCGTCATGAAATTTACGAACTGTTCTCACTGAGTTATAATTGTTAGAATTTGATGAAATTCGGAGGAGTGGTACACCTCTCTAATATGATCATATAGAACCAAAAATAAGGTAAAATGGACATACGGTTTGAAACTTATCATAGTTCAAAGTTCCTGCCTTAGATTTGGCCGAAATTCGGAAAGGCATAATTACGGACTGTTTTTATTGAGTTTTACTTATTAGAATTATATGAAAATTTACATGGTTGTAAATCTCTCTGTTACGGACAGATATAGATAAAGAGTTATTAAAACGGACTTACGAGTTGAGAGTTATTGTAGTTTGAAGTTGCTGCCTCGGATTCATCGGAATCCAGAAGGCAGGACTTTTAAACGTAAAACTGTACTAATCCGTGGGGAATATGAAAATTGTTGCTAAATGAAAGTTATAGATCTCTCTGTTGTAGACATTTTGAGACCTTACGGGGGTCTATCTGACTTACGGATTGAGAGTTATCGCTGTTTAAAGTTTCTGCCTCGGATCTATCGAGATCCAGGAAGAGCAGCGAATAAAAGTGTAAAACTGTACCAAACGGTACAGAATATGAAAGTATGGTTCACATGGAGACGTGTAGCTCTCTGTTCTCGTCGTTTTGAGAATTTATGGGGCTTGAACGGGCTTACAGATTAGGAGTTATGACTATTATAAGATTGGGTGTTGTTTAATAAAAATTCTGCCGAAACAAATTTTATATGGCTGTTTTGAGGATAAATTTGTGTTAGTTACCCAAAGTAGTTTTAAATGAAATTTGGTAAAGTGAAAGATCCCCATCTTACCTTAGTTTCCGCTTGAGAAACACCTTAGTTGGAGTTATGGTTAGAAAGTTATAATCGTTACAAGTATGAATGACAGAATGTTAGAAAAGAGAATAGTATTTATTCGATCTTCTGAAAAATATGAAAAGTGAATACGTGTTCACATAAATATATAAATATATAATGGATCGGGTTGCACGCCGCAACAAAACGTAAAGTGAATACGCGTTCACAAATACGTAAACATAATGGATCGGGTTGCACGCCGCAACAAAACGTAAAGTGAATATGTGTTCACAAATACGTAAATATAATGGATCGGGTTGCACGCCGCAACAAAACGTAAAGTGAATACGCGTTCACAAATACGTAAACATAATGGATCGGGTTGCACGCCGCAACAAAACGTAAAGTGAATACGTGTTCACAAATACGTAAATAAAATGGATCGGGTTGCACGCAACAAAACGTAAAGTGAATACGGCGTTCACAAATACGTAAACATAATGGATCGGGTTGACGCGCAACAAAACGTAAAGTGAATACGTGTTCACAAATACGTAAATATAATGGATCGGGTTGCACGCCGCAACAAATATAAAAAATGAATACATGTTCACCTATATATAAATATGAAAAGTGAATACGCGTTCACAAATATATAAATGTAACAAACATATGGAAATGCAGGGGAATGTCCTAACGTATAATACGAGATAAAATGAAGTGTTAGTTAAACTGAGAATTTCCTATGAGGAGTTGCTGCATATTTAAAAATGTTGTAACCTGATATGTTTTTGCAATATGCTTATTACGTTATAATGTGATTGCACTTGGAATATTGTGGTGTTGCTTTGAATTGCAGGGTAAGGTTCTCACTCAGCCCCAGATGGTAGGGCTGACTCTTTATTTAACATGTTTCAGGAAAGCGTGATAGAGGAAAGGCTCCACGCCAAGGCTAGCGATCGTCCCGCAGCCTCTTGTCATACCAAGTCCATTGTTTCGGGCTTGGTACTCGTCAGGTTCAGAATGTCAGTCTCAATGTCTCGGGAAATGCCCGTGTGGAATGGTCTCCCTTCCAACTTAGAATAATATTTGTCAGTATGTCTATGTAGAAACAATATTTGCACGAGCATGGGCTCGCGTTATATTTTCAATAAAGTCATAAACAAATTTCTTTATTGTTATTTTTATTAATAGCTCCGTATTTGAATATAAGTTTAAATTTCTAAATAAAGAGAATTAAATGGTGCTCCTGGTGGAAAATAATTGTCCAGGTGTCATCACGCCCTAAGTAAAGACTTAGGAAAAGTCGGGGCGTGACAAGTTGGTATCAAAGCCAAACCAGGTTAGGAGATTCTAGGAAGTTTCTTCGAGTTGGGTGTTTGAACGGTTACTTATTGTGACGGTGTGCGCGCCACCTTAGTAATAAGTAAACGGAATAACATCCTAAAGTTTCACTTCTTTCATACTCTTCTCGTGCCTATCTTGAGTCTTTTCAAAGACTTGGTTCTCATACTACCTCCTTCAAAGGATTGTGGAAGGGAGTGTACAACGATAAAATAACCAGATGTGACTGCACCACCGATCGAAAAGGTAGGAGAGGTACCAGATAGACTATGGGGCAAATTTTGTGAGAAGAAGGGAACATATCTATACAGGGAAGGACTACAAGTCTAACCCAATAGTATTTCTCGATGAGGTAGAAAACCTCACATTTACGAGGATGTGTGGAGACGCATGACGTCAATTTGGTAATCGCACGGTTAGTGGACGACACACGGGTGTGGTGGAGAAATTTTAGAAGAAATCATTTTCCGATGTCACCACCGATGACGTGGGGGGAGTTCAGAGCCGCATTTAGTGAAAAGTACATGCCTAACTCCCGAAAAGATGCGCTCAGACGTGAGTTTGAACTGTTGAAACAAGGAGACCGCAATGTGATAGAATACAATACCTAATTCATCCGATTGTCAGCATACAACGCACATATTATTCCTACAGAAAGGGAGAAGGTCAAAAGAGTTGTTAAGGGTTTAAACCCGAACATAGCAGAGAAGGTGGTGGCGTTAGCCAACGATCGAACTTATCTTCAGATTGTCGATATGGCTTTGAGGGTAGAAGGTTTCGCTAAAGCAAAAAGAGAATATTCGCAGAAGAGATTTCGGACGTCAGGATCATTTAACCAGAGTCAAAATCAGAAGCAGGAGTTTAGTAAGGGATCTTCAGGACCGAACCAATCTGTGGGCCAGTCTTATTTCAAGCCTAAGGGGCACAGTTGGTCTAATTACCAAGGTAGCAAGGACAAGGCCACCAACCCTAACACAGGAGGTGACAAACCGATTTGTAAGATTTGTCAAAGGAAATACGCTGGAGAATGTCAGATCTTAACGAAGTCATGTTATAACTGTGGAGAATCAGGCCACTATGTCGGGGATTGCAAAAAAAAGGACTCAAATACAATCTATTCAGGGGAGGTCAGAAGCTACCACAACTGCCTACAGGGGAAATCAGGGAAACCAACCCCGCCAGAGTCAGGGAGGTCAACAACCCAACAATTCTAATCGGCTCTACCCTTTGCCCCAGAGGAATGAGGCAGAAGCATCTAATGCGATGGTCACAGGTATTTTGCTAAGTCTCGAGTATTCCTGTATTTGTATTATACGATCCCGGCTCTACATTTTCATATGTGTCAATGGGCTTTGCTAAGAATTTACACGTAGAACCTTCTTATTTAAGTGAACCTTTTGAGGTTATGACACCAGTAGGGGCCTCAATTTGGGCCTCTCGGGTGGTAAATAATTTCCCATTAGAAGTGAATGGCAGGGGAACAATGGTGAACCTAGTACTACTTGATATGGTAGATTTCGACGTCATTTTGGGTATGGATTGGTTGTCGGCATGTTATACCATGTTAGATTGTCGACGAAAGATAGTGAGATTAACTTTTTCCGGAGAACCAGAAGTTGTTATTAGGGGTAGGATTGGAATATCCTCAGGTCAGTTTATTTCCTACCTTGGGGCTCAAAAGTTATTGAGAAGTCACAGAGTGGAGTACGCATATCTGGCTAATATAGTGGATACCCAAAAAGAATCCCTAGCAGTGAATGATGTCCCTATTGTTCGAAATTTTCCAGAGGTTTTTCCTGAAGATCTTTCAGGCCTTCCTCCGGATAGAGAAGTGGAGTTTGCTATAGAGTTAATTCCGGGTGCAAGACCCATTTCTATTCCTCCATATCGAATGGCCCCAGCTGAATTGAGGGAGTTAAAAGAACAATTGAAGGATCTTCTGGATAAAGGTTTTATAAGGCCTAGTGTTTTCCCTTGGGGTGTACCAGTCCTGTTTGTGAAAAAGAAAGACGGATCGCTCCGAATGTGCATCGATTATCGGCAGCTCAATAAGGTCACGATCAAGAATCGATACCCATTACCAAGAATCGATGATCTTTTTGACCAACTTCAGGGAGCTAGCTATTTTTCCAAGATTGATCTCCGTTCGGGATATCACCAGCTGAAAATAAATCCAGATGATACATCCAAAATAGCCTTTAGAACCCGATTCGGCCATTACGAGTTCTTGGTCATGTCTTTTGGGTTAACCAATGCCCTAGCGGCTTTTTTTGGATTTAATGAACAGAATCTTCAAACCATTCCTAGATTTGTTCGTGATCGTGTTCATAGATGATACCCTAATTTACAGTAAGAGTGTTGAAGAACATGAAGAGCATCTGAGGGTGGTTCTTCAAGTCTTGAAACATGAGAAACTATATGCTAAATTTTCAAAGTGTGAATTTTGGTTGGAAAAGGTAGCCTTTTTGGGCCATGTTGTGTCAAGGGATGGAATTATGGTAGACCCCCAAAAGATAGAAGCAGTGAAGAACTGGCCAAAACCGACCACTCCGACAGAGGTTAGAAGTTTCTTGGGTTTGGCTGGGTATTATAGAAGATTCGTAAAAGGCTTTTCTAGTCTTGCTGCTCCCTTGACCCGGTTGACTAAAAAAGCGGTTAAGTACCAGTGGTCAGAAGCATGTGAAGCAAGTTTTCAGAAACTAAAGGAATTGTTGACTACTGCACCAGTCCTAACCTTACCATCGGGACAAGAAGGGTTCACAGTCTATTGCGATGCCTCTAGAGTTGGGTTAGGATGTGTCTTGATGCAGTTTGGAAAGGTTATTGCGTATGCATCTAGACAGTTGAAGATACATGAGAAGAATTACCCAACTCATGACTTGGAATTAGCTGCGGTGGTGTTTGCCTTACGAATATGGAGACATTATTTGTATGGTATGCATGTGGACATATTTACAGATCATAAGAGCTTGCAGTACATAACCACGCAGAAGGATTTGAATCTCCGACAAAGAAGATGGTTAGAGTTGCTTAAGGATTATGACCTTAGTATTCTTTACCATCATGGGAAAGCCAACGTGGTGGCTGACGCACTCAGTAGGAGATCAATGGGCAGCTTGGCCCATTTGGCAATACAAAAGAGGGGTATTGTTCGTGAGGTTCAAAGATTGGGAAACCTCGGGGTTAGCTTAACTGAGATCGGTGAAGGTAGGGTGGTGGTACATGATACCTCGTGATGCCTAGCTTCAGAAATAAAAGAAAGTCAGTTTGAGGATACGGAGTTTGTTGGATTTCGGGAGAGGATCCAACAGGGAAAACCTTCACAGTTTACATTGGGAGATAATGACGGAACCCTTCGGTATAAGGGTAGGTTATGTGTTCCTAAGGTAAAGGATCTAAGGAGGAAGATCTTAGATGAGGGTCACAACACAAGATATTCCATTCATCCAGGGTCAACAAAAATGTATCAGGACCTCAAGGCAAATTACTGGTGGGACGAGATGAAGAAAGACGTTGCGGAGTTTGTCGGGAGGTGTCTTATATGTCAGCAGGTGAAACCTGAACATCAAAAACCTGGCGGATTACTTCAGGACATTGGAGTCCCCATGTGGAAATGGGAGACGATTCATATGGATTTCGTAACTGGTCTACCGAAAACTCGAGAAGGGTATGATTCTATTTGGGTGATTGTTGATCGGCTTACAAAGTCAGCCCATTTCTTACCAGTCAAGACTACGTATCGCGCACCACAGTACACACAGATTTATTTGAAGGAGATTGTGCGGTTACACGGAATTCCCTTACAAATTATTTCAGATAGGGGTTCCCAGTTCATCTCACACTTTTGGCAAAGTTTCCAGCAGGGTCTCGGGACAAAAGTTAAGTTAGTCACGGCTTTCCACCCGCAAACAGATGGGCAAGCTGCGAACAATTCAAACACTTGAGGACATGTTGCGATCTTGTGTGTTAGATTTTCAGGGAAGCTGGTTGGACCATCTATGTCTAATTGAGTTCACCTACAACAATAGTTTTCACTCTAGCATACAAATGGCCCCGTTTGAAGCATTATATGGATGAAAATGTAGGTCTCCACTTGGATGGTTCGAGGTGGGTGAGACGCAACTGTTCGGACCTGAAATCATTCAAGAAACAAATGATAAGGTACAGATGATTCGGGAGCAGATCAAAATAGCTCATAGCCGTCATAAGTCCTATGCGGATCATCGGAAAAGAGATCTTGAATTCCAAGAGGGGGAGAAAGTATTTTAAAAGTGTCCCCAATGAAGGGAGTGATGCGCTTTGGTAAGAAAGGGAAATTGAGCCCAAGGTTTGTTGGGCCATATGAGATCTTGCGGAGAGTGGGGAATGTGGCTTACGAATTAGCATTTCCACAAGAGCTGGAAGCAGTGCATCCGGTATTTCATGTGTCAATGTTACGAAAATACTTGCACGATCCAAGTCACGTCATCCTTCCCCAGGAGATAGTTCTTAATAAAGAGCTTCAATATGAAGAGGCTCCGGTAGAAATACTTGATGAAAGGTCCAACGCCTTAGAAATAAAGATATTGCTTCCGTGAAAGTCCTATGGAGGAATCACTCCACAGAGGAAGCCACCTGGAAAGCTGAAGAGGCGATGAAAGTCAAATATCCATTCCTATTTGTCTAAGGTAATAAAAAAAAATGTGTTACATAGTATTTCATATGTGTGCCATTTGCGTGTCTATATGCATGTGTTACAACCTTATTCTCATTCGAGGACGAATGCTTCTTAAGGAAGGGAGAATGTGAAGCCTCAAATTCAAATTTGTTACAATAACAATAAACATTATTGTGTCTATGTGATTATGTTACGACCTTATTCACATTCGAGGACGAATGTTGCTTAAGGAGGAGAGAATGTAAAATCCGGAAAAAAATAATAATAATAATATATAGTTGTGGTTGGGTTAATAAAAATATATATAGTTGTGGTTGGGTTAATAAATATATATATGTATATAAGAAAACAAAGAATAAATTGCATGAGATATAGTTAGTGTTAAAGTTGGATAAATAGATGGATGAAATGAAAATAAGAAAACAAAAAAAAAAACATAAACATGCAGAAAATTCACGTACTCCCTTCCCTTTACCCCTTCCCCCCCTTTTCATTTCCCCTCCAACTCTTGTCATTTCACCTCTCATAGGTTATAGAAAACTCTCCACTTATACATTGTATTTACACACAAACAAAGTACATAACATAAAGGTTAGAAAATCATAAAAAAACAAGTGAAAAGAAGAGGAAAAAATACCAAGAGGGCAAGAAGAACAAGAAGCAAAATACTAGAGAGTAAGGATAATTTTAGCAACCACACAACAATAATCTTCACACTTACAAGGTGAGTTTTCTCACTCAGAAATTCTTGGTAATATCCTTTATTTTAAGTTCAATACATGTTAGAATAAGAATTGAGTATTGAAAAGAAATATTGAACTTTTGATTGTTTAGACAACTAGTTGCGTCATGAACTTTACGAACTGTTCTCACTGAGTTATAATTGTTAGAATTTGATGAAATTCGGAGGAGTGGTACACCTCTCCAATATGATCATATAGAACCAAAAATGAGGTAAAATGGACATACGGTTTGAAAGTTATCATAGTTCAACGTTCCTGCCTTAGATTTGGCCGAAATTCGGAAATACATAATTACGGACTGTTTTTATTGAGTTTTACTTATTAGAATTATATGAAAATTTACATGGTTGTAGATATCTCTGTTACGGACAGATATAGATAAAGAGTTATTAAAACGGACTTACGAGTTGAGAGTTATTGTAGTTTGAAGTTGCTGCCTCGGATTCATTGGAATCCAGAAGGTAGGACTTTTAAACGTAAAACTGTACTAATACGTGGGGAATATGAAAATTGTTGCTAAATGAAAGTTATATATCTCTCTGTTTTGGACAGTTTGAGACCTTACGGGGGTCTATCTGACTTACGGATTGAGAGTTATCGCTGTTTAATGTTTCTGCCTCGGATCTATCGAGATCCAGGAAGGGCAGCGAATAAAAGTGTAAAACTGTACCAAACGGTACAGAATATGAAAGTATGGTTCACATGGAGACGTGTAGCTCTCTGTTCTCGTCGTTTTGAGAATTTATGAGGCTTGAACGGGTTTACAGATTAGGAGTTATGACTATTATAAGATTGGGTGCTGTTTAATAAAAATTCTGCCGAAACAAATTTTATGTGGCTGTTTTGAGGATAAATTTGTGTTAGTTACCCAAAGTAGTTTTAAATGAAATTTGGTACAGTGAAAGATCCCCATCTTACCTTAGTTTCCGCTTGAGAAACACATTAGTTGGAGTTATGGTTAGAAAGTTATAATCGTTACAAGTATGAATGACAGAATGTTAGAAAAGATAATAGTATTTATTCGATCTTCTGAAAAATATGAAAAGTGAATACGTGTTCACATAAATATATAAATATATAATGGATCGGGTTGCACGCCGCAACAAAACGTAAAGTGAATACGCGTTCACAAATACGTAAACATAATGGATCGGGTTGCACGCCGCAACAAAACGTAAAGTGAATATGTGTTCACAAATACGTAAATATAATGGATCGGGTTGCACGCCGCAACAAAACGTAAAGTGAATACGCGTTCACAAATACGTAAACATAATGGATCGGGTTGCGCGCAACAAAACGTAAAGTGAATACGTGTTCACAAATACGTAAATATAATGGATCGGGTTGCGCCGCAACAAAACGTAAAGTGAATACGGCGTTCACAAATACGTAAACATAATGGATCGGGTTGCGCGCAACAAAACGTAAAGTGAATACGTGTTCACAAATACGTAAATATAATGGATCGGGTTGCACGCAACAAATATAAAAAATGAATACATGTTCACCTATATATAAATATGAAAAGTGAATACGCGTTCACAAATATATAAATGTAACAAACATATGGAAATGCAGGGGAATGTCCTAACGTATAATACGAGATAAAATGAAGTGTTAGTTAAACTGAGAATTTCCTATGAGGAGTTGCTGCATATTTAAAAATGTTGTAACCTGATATGTTTTTGCAATATGCTTATTACGTTATAATGTGATTGCACTTGGAATATTGTGGTGTTGATTTGAATTGCAGGGTAAGGTTCTCACTCAGCCCCAGATGGTAGGGCTGACTCTTTATTTAACATGTTTCAGGAAAGCGTGATAGAGGAAAGGCTCCACGCCAAGGCTAGCGATCGTCCCGCAGCCTCTTGTCATACCAAGTCCATTGTTTCGGGCTTGGTACTCGTCAGGTTCAGAATGTCAGTCTCAATGTCTCGAGAAATGCCCGTGTGGAATGGTCTCCCTTCCAACTTAGAATAATATTTGTCAGTATGCCTATGTAGAAACAATATTTGCACGAGCATGGGCTCGCGTTATATTTTCAATAAAGTCATAAACAAATTTCTTTATTGTTATTTTTATTAATAGCTCCGTATTTGAATATAAGTTTAAATTTCTAAATAAAGAGAATTAAATGGTGCTCCTGGTGGAAAATAATTGTCCAGGTGTCATCACGCCCTAAGTAAAGACTTAGGAAAAGTCGGGGCGTGACAAATACGCATACCCGTGGACCATCCATCGTGTCAGTATGCCAACAGGAATTAACCAGAATAAGTAGTGAACCATCCTAATGAACGCATACCCGTGGACCATCCATCCTGTCAGTATGTCAAAAGGAAATAACAAGAATAACCCGGGGTCTACCCCGTAAGAACATACCACCTAGCACAACCGGCTATCATGTATAACATAAGCGCTACCGGCTTATCATAACATAACATAACATAAGCGCTACCGGCTTATCATAACATAAGCAAGTTAAGAAATCCCCAAACTTCTTATTAACATTATTGATATATCCTCTCATTTTAGTATACCTAAGGCACTAACATGTCTTTTAAGAGAAAATCCGGGAATTCAACCCAACTACCACGTACTTCTAACCTTTTAAGAAATAACTTTTTTTATATAAAAATTCCAAGATACTAATCACCATAGTATCAAGTTACGATTTCTTTTCAAGACAAGTCACATTTCCTTTTAGAAATATAATAAGCTTCTAAATCAAGTGACTTCATTTCCTTTAAAACCTTAGGCAATCAATGCCTAAAAATCAATTCACCTTTCACAGTTTCAAATCATTTACCCGTACTTGTTTTACTTAGAGTAAACCTTTCTTTGTTAACCTTTCAAAAGCTAATATAACCAACTTCCCATAAAGTCATTATATTTGCGTTATTCCTTAGTCAAATTCATTTTTCCCTAAATCCAAGGGACTTATACTTTTAAAATGAAACAAGTATCATATACTTTAAAACAAGTGAAAGATATCAAATCTTGTACGTCTACCGTACTACATAAGTACAACTACTCATGCTCAAGAGATAGGAAAGTTCCACATACCTCTTCGGTTAATCCACTTGCTAAGTACGAAATACCGCACGTAATATGTCAACCTATAATGACCATAATACGTCTATTAACCCCTAATTTCAATGTAGAATATTCCAAGTTTAAGTTACTAATTCTTAAGGAAATTTGGGCAGCACTTCCTTTGTTTCTACATACTTTGCCACCTTTTTCAAGGTCGAATTCAATATCCAAACGCCACATTTAAGGCCCAACAATCCAACATTTACAAGGGGATTACACACCTAAACTTAGATGTGTAAAATTCTGCTCCACAAGGTAAAACAACCAACTTAACAAGTCTAAGGTAGTTTTTAGGCTACAACATGCTCACATAATCTTCTTAACCAATTCTTTCACACCCAAACCATATTTCTTACATGCAATGAGTCTAAGAGCATTATTTACTATAACAAGTTCCTTCTCCTTCACATGCAACATCAATAACTAGCTACAAGAGAGAATTGTTACCTTTAGAGCTTTAGCCAAATCTATTCCAACAATTTTGCTAGCCTCCTTTCCAAGAACACCACCACAATAACACTTACAAGCTATCCACAAGCTTCCTTCTTGTCCTTAACTTTTCAGATTTTTCTTAGGCTTTGAATTCCTCTTGGAATTCTAGAGAGAAGTGAGAGCTTTTGCTTAGAGAGAGAGAGAGATTTGAAAGATGACCAAGTCTTCAAGACTTGGTCAATATAAGGCATGCAACATTTTAGATGGGGGGGGGGACACTTGTCACCCACCCATGACCTCTTTTAAAATAAAACAGTGCAGAAATTTCCACTAACTCTCGCAGAACCCGCCTCGGCGCCGCGGCCCTGCAGCCGGCGCCGCGGCGCTGAAACTCCTGCCGCCTCTCGAGACTTTCCGGCGCCGCGGCCCTGCTTCCCGGCGCCGCGGCGCTAAAACTTCAGCGACCCTTCAGATCTTCCGGAGCCGCGGCCCTGTCGCTCTTGTCCGAAACTTATTTCTGTCTGTCTGCGCATTGAACTTGTAACTCCCATAACTTCCTACTCCGATGTCCTATTGACGAGCGGTTGGTTGCGTTGGAATCTAGACTCAACGAGCTACACCCTAGGCCTTTGAAACACTTAGGAACTCTCAATGTACCGGGTCATAACCCGCCTCAAAGTTGACTAAAACCCGTCCGAAACAATCCGTCAACTTATCTTTCGAAAATTTTAAGTCTTACTCCTTTCGTACGCTCTCATACGTGTGGCCAGAACTACGGGGTATAACACTATCCTCAAGTGCCTGGATAGTACGCTCTGCCTGTCCGTCGGTCTGAGGGTGTAATGCAACACTGAGACTCACCTGTGTCCCTAAAACCCTTCTGAAAAACCTCCAGAAGTTATCTGTAATCGAGCTCATCTGTCTGACATCATTAACGTAGGAACCCCGTGCAGTCTCACAATCCCCCTGCTATAAAAGCTAGCACGAACCTCAGCCGAGTAAGTGGTCCTAACCGGAAGAACATGGCTGGTTTCGTCAGCCTATTTACCATGACCCCCAGGGAGTCGCACTTCCTCTGAGTACGATGCCACCCTGTAACAAGATCCATTTTAATTACCTCTCATGTCTAAGTCGGGGTCTAAATCGCCTGTAATAGCCCACTGGGCTTCTGGTGTTCAACCATGACCTGCTACTAATTCGGATATTAAGCAACAAACTCCGCTATGTCCCTTTTCCGGTTATCTTACCCATACATACATCTGAGGTCACGACACAACTTAGTCGACCCCGAACAATTTGAGCAATAAGCACTGTATGCCTCCCCTAAAACCTGCTGACTAGTCCTGCAGCACCGGGTACACACAATTTATCCTCATATCACAGCACCTCATCCGGTGCTACTCAAACAAGCTCTTATCTTCTCGGAGAGCCGTATCTCGATACTGTATCATAACTGGATCCTCATACTGTCGCCTCTTTACCTCATCAACGACGGAAGACTCGGCAACCTCTCGGATCTAAACTTCATTAACCTTGGAAACAAATAATCGAACCCCTAGGCTCGGTAACTGAAGAATCTCACGGACCACGTCCAGTCTATCTGGCTGCCCATCTGGCATACTACCCTTAGATCCGCGACTAAGAGTATCTTTAACTGTCTTGGCTTTCCCTGGGTGGTATAGGATATCGATATCACAATCCTTGAATAACTCTAACCACCGTCGCTATCACAAATTCTACTGCCTCAGTCTGCAGATATACCGGAGGCTTTTGTGGTCTGCACAAATATCCACATGAAGTCTATACATACGTCATGCCCCTAAATCTTCAAGGCATGATTTAACTGCCGCCAGCTCTAAATCGGAAGTGGCGTAATTTCCTTTCCTGCTTCCCTAACTACCGGAAAAACATAGGCTCTATCCTCATCGGGTTGCGTCAGCACACAACCTAGCCCAACTCCCAACGTGTTATCATAATAACCTAACCCTCTAGTCTTTCAGGAGGAGTTAGAACTGTAGTCGAGTCAACTTATCTTCCAATAACTGGAAACCTTTCTCATTCTTGCGAAATATTCGGGTATCCTTAACCTCAATCATGGTTCCTGTTTCCCTTTCTCTGTTGCAACCAAACTTGATCACTAAACTTAGATTTGATTCCTTTGCTTGCCCCATGGCTAAGACTTCCTGTCAATCACAATTTAGGGGGGAGGTTTCCTTGATCTCGTTAAGTAACAATCCTATTATTCTCTCCCAGCTCGTAGAGATAATAGCCAGGTGTTACCACATTTCCTCGAAATGTTCTTACTTCCCATTATTTACTAATGGTCTTTACACTAGTCTGGGGTAATCATATCTCGTGCAACTTACATGACCATAGTCGTATTCTTCTTTATCATTCTGGCCATATCCTTACCTTAGGCTTATTATTAGCCAAAGGATTTCTATCTTGATTCATGATCGTACAGTTTCATACATGCGTACTACCTGCATTTATATCTTTACGATACTTCCTCGATCAATTCGTACGTCGTTCTTAATTACCCCAACACAACACTTTTCCCACGGTTATCTACAACTGTAACCTATGGCATGACGATACCGAAGACCTTACCAGTCTCATATTCTGCGTCTAACAACATGGGTACACGCAACCCCATAATACGTAAAACTGTCCTTTTACGTGGGGAAGAGAACTTATCTCCCTTTCTTAAACTTTCCTTGGAGTCACAACCCTAATCACAGGGTCCTCTTGCGGTCCAGTAATTATCTAATCATCACGCACCGCCTTTAAGTTCGTGTAGATTTTCCAACCTACCAAAAATGCCCTCAGCTTTCCGCCGGCAGCACTCGTACTTATTTTATTCTTGCCTTGTACATTTTCCTGAAATTATCCGGAAGGTCGTGGCCCTGACCGCCACACCAAACTAACTCCAAGTACCTCCAAGGGCACTTAACATAAATTCCTCCAAATTCAATTATTACTTACTTTCTGCGTCAATTTACCTCAAGTGAACAAGTCACACAGACTTAAAAAGAAAAACAATGATGCCAAAGAAGGAAGGATAATTCACTGGTTACTACCACTTCTCTTCCTTTACACTGGATAATCAGCTTACCAGAAAACTGGAATCGAGCCAATCTCTCTCTGCAGTCAACGTTGGCATAACAAGAGGCCAACTAACCCGTACTCATAATGACCTCAATATGCGTCATAGCTCGCTTAGGTCTGCTAGGGTCCAACGACTGTATCGTTACCGGCAATTATCTACCCGCTCAGCTACCACCCAACACTCACGGGTGTAGTCACCTCGAAAGGATCTCATAGATTCAGGCTTCATTTCTTTACACTTGGTTGCTCTCTTTTTCACTGGTCGTACTCTTTCCGTACTTCCAAACTTATACTAGCATACGTACATAAATTCCATACTAATTCTGGCCTCCACTCTTTGGAGTTACTAAATTAAACAATATAAGGCCCATTCCGGCTCTCACAACCTGGTTCCGGTGGAACACGTCCACGAAATCGTAAAATGATTAACTAAACTTGGGCCTTGCACCCTCGTGACCTTGTCACGTAGCGGGACTACTACCAACTGATCCCATTTCATTTCAGGCTATGGGGCGACCCTTAATAGGTCCCCAACCCGACTCGGCGTCGTATTTAACTCTTTTCCTTGGTCTGTCTTAACTTTTTACTACCCGAGAAGGCCTTATATACCTAAGGTCTCGGTGGTTATCACATTCCTAGGCTCACAATTTCCATGCTCCAAGCCTAACTTATCAGTCCCCCCGTAAACGGGTACAAAAACTTCTCAATATACTATAATCGGGTTGTCTTGTCCACAACAACCATACTTACTCCATACGGATCTCACCCGTACCATTCTCGAAATCCCACTACGTAGCTCAATCTATTAACATAGTCTTCCATTAGTTCCCTTAATAATAACTTCTTAAGGGTCCATTTCCTTCTCAGACAGCTCATTATTTCCTAATTATCTCAAATTAGTACGTAAAACCTTGATGAGAATTCATTAAACTGTTCATACCTTCCCGATATTTATTTAGTCCTTACCAAATCCTGGTAATCTAAAATCATCCTAGGAAACACATATGTGACCCCCATACATAAATCTGTATAGTTGTATGTCCCAATACCAACTATACTACAAATATTACCAACCTGGATACGCAATCCACATAATCTTTCCTGGGTCACTGCTGCCTTTCTCGTAGCTGCAAACAACATAACTTGTTAGGGAGAGACGACCCTAACCATCCAGCTCTATCGCACGATCATAGAGTGAGAAGAATGGAAACTAATCCTAAATGTCGTGCAGCCTCCTGATTATAGATGTGGTGCACAACACACCGATAATCAAGACTCTACTAGACACGGTCTGTAGACACTTTCCGAGGACTAACTGCTCTGATACCACTTTTGTCACGACCCGACCCCGGGCCCGCGACTGGTGCCCTACCTGGGCACCCCTTTCGGTATACATCAGAGAATAGCAGCGGAACATACACAACTTATAAAATGCTTAAACATAAAATAACAACAGGCTAGCCGATAAGGCCACCTTCCGTACAATATACGCAATAAAACAGTACATTTTTTTCTTTACAACCCAATCCACAAATGTGACTACAGACCTCTAAGAATAACAACTCTGGCGGGACAGGGCCCCGCCATACCCCTGAATGTACAACGACCGACAATACCAGGGATAAGCCTCCGGAATAAAGGAGCTTCTCAACAGCTGAACAGTGATCCTAAGAGCGAGGATCAACGTACTCTACTGCGGCATGAACGGCCCGAAGGAGGTCAAGACAACATGTACCAAATATGTGGCCCGAAATCGTAATGAAATCATAAGTCTATAATAAAGCGAGACAGTGTATGATAACTCAAATAACGATTACCGCGTGCCTTACTAACAATGAGAGTAATCAAAAGTATGGGTAGCAAATCCACGGAAACAGGTGGTATAACGATCTTGGGGATTTACCCCTCATTTATACTCTTACCCTGAAGCAGGTGGTATAACGATCTTGGGGATCTACCCCTCAGATATACTCTTACCCTGAAGAAGGTGGTATAACAATCTTGGGGATTTACCCCTCAGATATACTCTTACCCTGAAGAAGGTGATATAACGATCTTGGGGATTTACCCCTCAGATATACTCTTACCTTATCTCAATCGGCCATCATACATAACATAAGAACTACCGGCTTATCATACAATAAGTAAGCAAGTTAAGAAATCCCCCAAACTTTTTATTAGTCTTATTCATATACACTCTCATTTTAGTTTACTTAAGGCACTAACATGTCATTATAAATCCGGGATTTTAACCCAAAGTACTACGTTCTTCTATTCTTTTAAAATGACTCATTTTCATATAAACTTCCAAGATACTAATAACCGTAGTATCAAGTCATAACTACATTTTAAGACAAGTCACAATACCTTTTTAGAAAATACATTTTTGGGCTTCTAAATCAAGTGACTTCTTTCTTTTAAAAACCTTAAGCAATTGATGCCTTTAAATCAATTTGCCTTTCGTTATTTCAAGTCATTTAACATACTTAAATTACTTAGAGTAAACCACTCTTTTTATCTTTCCATAAAGCTATTATAACCAACTTCCCATAAAGTTGTTATTCTAGTTTTATACATTAGCAACTTACATACTTCTTTATAACCAAGAGACTTAAACTTTCCAACAAAACAAGTATCAATAATACTTTCAACATACTTAAAGTCTCTTAACTTTTGAAAACCAAGATATCCTTAATATTTAACAAGTGAGTTAATTCCCTAGCTCAATCAACTTGGACATTCTTAAAATAAGCCAAGGATATCAAATGGACCTAGATTGTCAAAATCTTGTACGTCTACCGTACTATACATTTACAACTTATTCATGCTCAAGAGATAAGAAAGTTCCACATACCTCTTCGGTTTAATCCACTTGCTAAGTCCAATTCGTCGTACGTAGTATGTCAACCTATAATGACCATAGTACGTCTATTAACTTCTTACTTCAAACGTAGAATATTCCAAGTGCAAAGTCACTAAATTCTACGGAAAATCGGACAGCACTTCCTTTGTTTCTACATACTTTGCCACCTTTTTCAAGGCCGAATTCAATAACCAAACACGCCACATTTAAGGCCCAACAAAGTAGTTAACAATAGGGGATTACACGCTTAATCAAGACATGTAAAATTCCACCCCACAATATATAACAAACTAGTCTAAACTACAATGTCAATTCGGCAATTAGGGCAACAATACCAATTCTTCTTCCAATTTCTTTTCAATCCAAGTGGTTTAATATAACATGTTATCTAGCCACAATTGATTATAACTACTACAATCCTCAAGTAGGTAAACATGCGACGATTCTAATTATCGACCAAATTGTATTTCAATTTCAAATGGCTTAACATGTCATTTTCGGATTTGAGATTCCAAATTTCCATAACATTTATCAATCTTCATAACACATATCACATGATCATTTCTAACTTATAACATGGAATCTTCAATTACAAAAGTAAGACGAAGATTATACCTCATTTACCCCAAATATGATCCAAGATTACGAGTCGATCCTTAGCAACTTTAGCTCCTCTTTTTGGCGTTCCAAACCATTCCAAGCAACCTTTAGATGCCTATGAAGAACTCTTCTTCAAGTTCCATCTTCAAAGTTGAATAACTCCTTAGCTTTTCGCCTTGCGACTAATACGAAAACACCACATTTCCGGGATCTTTCTATTGAGATACACTTACAATACTCTTAGGAACCTTGGTTTAAAGTATGAGAATTATTGGACAACAATTGAAAAATTTCTCTTCAAACCCTTGCTAAAAACCGTGAGCCTCACAATGTTTTTCTCTCAACTCTTGAAAAATTTTCTAAGTATGGAGACTAGTCTTGCACTAGTAGTGGTATAAATAAATAAAACAAGGGCTAGGATTCATCCAAATGGAAGGTCAAGATGTGGTCAATTATCTCAAGCTATTGACTTCTTGACTTAGTCAAACTTATCAAGCCAAAGTCTTTGCAAGACTTGATCATCTCATTAGTGGTCAAATGACCATTATATCCAAGCCCCAATTCGTCCAAGGCCAATAAGGGGGTGACACGTGTCGCCTTCCCATTCGTCGCAATATTTCGTTTTCCGACAATTCCATAATTCCGATAAATTTTTACTCGTCTCCAAATCTTAACATTTGAGTTCTTACGTATGTTCTTATAAACATATCCGAAAATACGGGGTGTAACATTCTTCCCCCCTTAGAAACATTCATCCCCGAATGTTCTTTCGGGAGTCAAACTTAAAGATAGCGACATAGTCTTCTTTTACAAGACAGAAGTTTAGAGATCCTTAATAATCTAACGTGTCCAAAATTACACGATTTTAAATGGTATAAAGATATATTTCTCAACAAGGTCATGTTAAGGATTGAATGTAATCATGATTATTGGAAGGAAAGATTTATCAGCGGTTTGCCTAAACTCTTTGCCGAGAAGGTAAGAACCAACATTAGGAGATGTCACAATGGAGACACTCCGTATGGCATAATGACATATGGTGATTTAATCAGCTATGTTAATATGACCGGCCTAGAGCTGTGTAATACGATAAAACTTAATAATCAAATACAGAAATACTCCACCAAAGGAGAGTTAGGAAGTTTCTGCGAAGACTTCGGTTATGTTAAGATTTCTGCTCCTTCGAAGAGCATCAAGAGGATGAAAAAGAATCATAACATTTCTCGCCCCAAAGCATATAAAAGAGATTATACTCCTAAAAAGAAGTATAATAGAGAAAGCAACAGCAAAAATACAAAGAAGAAAGTAATTTGCTGGAACTGCGGGAAAACAGGCCACATGGCCAATAAATGCAAAGAACCCGATAAAAGGAAAGATAAGATTAATCTATTGGGAATTGATCCCAAAATAAAAGATAAACTGTTTACAATTCTAAATGAAGAACAGTCTGATAATAGTTCTGAAGAATCTTCAGACAATTTCTCTGATGTGAAGGATCATTTGGATGCGGTTCTGATTGAGATAGTTCCACTTCCAGCTTCAACTGCGAATGTACTGGGAAAATCTGCACATGTACCAAACAGACAATTGGCGTTATTTCAAGTAGCAGCCAAGAGTTTTTCTTTGACATGGTCGATCACATTGATGATGACAATTTTAAAAAGCAATATTTAAAAGAACTTAAAAACCTCGTCATTAACCAGAAAAAAGAAAAAGAAAAGGTAGAACCCTTTGACATGAAAAGAGTGTTCAGTAAGTTTAAAGACTCTAAGTCAGGTAAATCATTACCAGACTTAATTAATGAAGTCTCAGAATTGAAGGAAGAAATCCTTCGTATTAACAAAAGGCTCAGCTCGTTAGAAGCTGAAGAAATCAGTCGGATTAACAAAAGGCTCAGTTCATTAGAAACTGGGGCATTGGCCAAAATCAGAAATTCGGATCTCACAGAAGATCCCCAGACTTCGCCTAAACAGATGATCACGGAAGATCAGGAAATCGATGAATCAGAACAGGAATCTGATTCAGGGCTAACTTTAATATCCAAGGCTAGAGCATTAAGCTACCATGTCCCTATTAAATTAGCCATTAACGATTTTGCTATCGAAAGAGTAGCACTTTTAGATTCAGGCGGATCAGCGCATTCGAAGGTATAATCCCTACCAGATACTTAAACAAAAGTACACATAGGCTATACTCGCGGGAGAGGATATAGAAATTAACTATAAACTCTCAAAAGCACTAGTGTGCAATAAAAATATTGCATTCACTAATAGCTTTATCATAACCAAGGATATAACTGAGGAAATCATTTTAGGAACGCCATTCCTAACCCAGATACTGCCATATACGGCAAAACCAGATGGTATTCACACGATCACTAAGGGGGTAGATCTCATATTTCCTACATAAATCCTTTGACAAGCGACCAAAGTAGTCGTATTAATCAAAAGGTGGTCTTTAGAACACAGACAGGCTAAAAACCCATTTCTGAGTAAGCACGAAAGGCTGGAATGGCACTGCGTATCACTAGTGGAATCGGCGGAAGATAAATTGTTTAATTCAGTTAGGACAATCTAGGAAGATCCCAGAATTGTTTTGAAAACTATAAAGGTGCTTTAAAGCACTATGTTTCTAAAAAGTCTTTTATCAAAACCATTAATTTTTAAAAGACAAAAGATTTTTACATTAAACATCTTGTTATCAAAAATGATGATCTTAAAACAGGATTTTAATCTGCCAACATTTTACAAGAAATTTGTTATGGCACTACGGTCCCATAAACACTCTTGATTAAAAAGCTCAGAAAGTCATCCACCAGCTAGTTCTCCAGAAGAACAACAGAGGTAAGTCAGCAGGTAAAAGGCCAGAACGAGGAAAAGCCCATTCCCCGGATAAAAATAAGAAAGGCTCCAAAATCCTTGCAGAATAATTTGCACAAACCGACGCAAACGCGTACCAACAGAAAGTCCCTTCAAGAAAAGGACACAAAGCAGATGGTGACATTTGCCCTTTCGCAAAAGCAAAGGACAAAACCAATAAAGCGACAAATGACACGCCTCTTCGAGCAAGAGCCAAGAAAGCGACATAAAGCAGAAAAGCGACACTTGCCTCTTCAGAAAAGCAAGAGCCAAGAAAGCGACATAAAGCAGAAAGCGACGTAAAGCAGAAAAAGACAAAGGACTTAAAGCAGAAGAAGACATTTGCCCTTTCAAAAAAGTAAAGGTCATGTAATCTTAGCCGTCCATTTGTTTTAACCAGAACCGCCACGTGTTGGATCGAATAGTGCATTCGAGGCCTATTTAAGGCTCTCACTTGTAAACATAGAAGGCATTCGGAAATACCCTCTCTCTCTCTCTCTCTTTCCTTGCCTGATCTTGTATCCCTCTCCTTTCAATGCTTTGAATAAAATTGTAAGTTTTAAAAAACTTAAGTTTTATTTTCTTATATTTTGGTTTTAAATTCTGCTTTTCGCATCTTAAACTGTTATTCCGCTTTATTCACACTTTATGGTATCAGAGCCATGTTGGTAGAGATGAGTGAGTAGTCTCATACTACCGTCCTTAGGGCGGTGTTGTTCTTAGGTTGCTAGGAAGAGTCCTGTTACTCTGTTTGAATTCCTGTAGCTACCAGAATAGTGACCCTGTTCCGTCAGAAGTCCACTGTTCTAGTTCCTGTAGTTACCATGGTCGTAACCTGTTCGCCGAAGTCTCATGTTCGGTTCTGTAGTTACTGAATAGTTACCTGTCTGCCGAAGTCTACTATTCCTGTTAGAGATTAATCACTTAGTGGTTATCTTGTTCGTTCATCCTCATTGAGTACTCCGTAGTAAGCTTTCTGGAGCGGTGATTTAGCCCGAAAGGGCGGGTGTGCTGGCCGTATCTTTGTTGGATGTCGTAGAAGATCGTAGGAGAAAGTGTCGGATGAACAGACATGTTAGCTGTTTAAGTAATTAAAAAGAATAGGAAATAGTGTTGTGACTAGGATAGGAGAACTATTTAGGTAAAGAAAGAACAAGAACTAGTATAGACAACTAGGATAGGAGAACCACTTAGGTAAAGAAAGAACAAGAACTAGTGTCGACAACTAGGATAGAGTACTATTAAGTAGTCGAAGGAATAAGAAAGAGTAGGACTAAAAGCCTAGTAACAAGTTAGAACAACGACCACAGGATAAGGATGGTAGTCTCACGCTTATCAACAGACCGCTTTGGTTATAAACCAAGTAGTTTATAAATGAAGATCGTCGTAATTTAATCTTATAAGAGAATATAATTCTCAAATAATTGATATAGTCATAGCAAGCTATGAGTGCAATAATTCGTTAAAAGAGAGTCTTAGAGAATTAGACCAGTACACAACCGCAAGACCTGTAGAGGGCCTAGGGAGTTGTTGTCCACAACCTATCAATCGAGTTATCATCGATAAGATAAATGAACTTCAGGAAGAAGTTAACAGATTAAGAAGATATCTTAGTTATTTAAAGAAGAGACAATCCATGACTAAGTTCCTAGTAGAGCTCCACGACTTCTTACTAAAGTCATGAATGAAATCAACAGTGAAAACTTAGCAACTTCAAAGATTGCTAAAGTTGAAAAAGATTTACAGAATTGGAATATTCCAAAAGAATCTTTCAGATCTGTTTATGAAACAGGAAAGTTTGATTTTATAAAAAATTATAATATCAAAACTTGTGAGTCCACAGTAGCTATTAATAACTCAAAAGAGATTATTAAATTGCTATCAACTGAAGATATAAACAGATATAAAAAGGAATTTAATTTCCTTCACATAGGTTTGGTACAAATTGCTGTAAAGCCTTTGTATCGATTGGGTCTCGATACCCCCATCTGTCTCTTACTAAGAGATGCAAGGTTATTAAACTTTGATGATTCCTTACTGGGAGTTTTACAAAGTAATTTAGCCAGAGGTCCAGTTTATTTTAATCATACCCCAAATTTTTCAGTAGATATTAATGATCAGAACGTTATGGACACCTTAACGTTAAACATTAAAACGAAGAATATGAACAGTAAGATAAACACTAGAGAAATAGCTATAATATACAGAGTATATTACAGACTAATGAAAACAACCTTAGCCCCAAAAGCTAAACTAGTTAGCAGTAAAGGTGCTACCATGCTAATGGAAGCAAACCAGGAACATAGCAATATCTTTGTTCCAAGAATGTTAAAATGGAATGAAATTTTAGCAAAAGATGAATGGCACTTCGATGCTATTACTGACCAAAGATAGAACCAGAGAGTTCTGATATTGAACAAATAATCCAACATTTGGATGGTTCAATAGATTTAAAATTTTTAAGATCTAATGGAAGATACTCTTTCAGTGCATCTTCTTCCAAACCCCGGGAGGATGAAGAGTATTCTGATAATTCTGGCGAAACTATACGACGAAAAGTTCGGGAGTAGACTATTCGTCACGGTACCCAAAGTCTACTATCGACCAATCGATAGAACGATCGCGACCCGCGAAGTGAAATGCATGGTGGAGCGGTTGGGCATGATTAGAGAAGACATCGATTTTAAAATCGATTGGCCTTATATTGACAAATTATGGAGAGATCCAGAGCACGCCATTAAAAGAAAATGGTATGTAAGCACCTTTTCACGCAGTGAAAGGAAGGTGTTTAAAGAATCATGGATAAAAGACATGAACCATGTCAGAGCTAATTTAGAATTCTTTAGGTGGTTTGAAATCACTGATAAACTCCATAATGACCATGATATGCGAATACCATTGTAAAAAATGGTTCACGGGAGAAAAATTTGTTGAGTCGATTACACCTCCTTAGACAGATAAAGATTCCCGTTAACGGTGAAGTCTTAACCGCCACTCCTTTTAAAAGAGATATAAAAGACCCTAATGATATCACACACGTTGATGATATTAATAAGGTTCTCCAACAGAACAACTACACCAACCAGTTGTTACATGTTATCTCTAACCAGATTTCAGAAGCAAGTAATGCTTCTACTTTCAGGAATACACCAGTCCGGTCGGAGGAGAAAACCCTATCCGAACCTCTTTTTAAGATTCCCCAATTTTCGGCAAAGAGCCATCCAAAATTTGGGAAGGAAATCGAAGATGATCTGCTAGACAGAATCAGCAATAAATTCAAAGAGATGAAAGTCTCTGAAGGGTCAACCTCGAGAAAACCTGACAAATCCGTCAAGGTGTTAAGCGAAGGTTCTAGTTCAAAGAATAAATTAGAGGTTAATAAAATATTAAAATTAACCAAGGGTGATAAGAATTTTTATAAACAATCGACGTTCCCAGACATGTTGTTTGAAGAACGAATTCCACCCCCAGCCACATATTCGGGTGATGAAATCCATGAATGGAACATTGACGGCATGTCCGAAGGACAAGTTGTTAAAGTGCTCCATGAAATGGGAGTCTGTTTAACCAGTTATAAAATAAAAACACATACTGATGATGCCCAACTTGCATCAATCATAATTTCCGGTTTCACTGGGATGTTAAAAAATTGGTGGGAAAACTACCTATTCGACAGTGAAAAAGCAAGCATCATGAATGCAACTACCACGGTCCAAATAAGGAACATCGATAACAGTATTACTAATGAAGTTCATGGTGATGCTTCGGCAACCCTGTTATACTGTATCGGGAAACACTTTGTTGGAGATCCAAAACTTTTCCAAGACAGAAGTTTAGAGATCCTTAATAATCTAACGTGTCCAAAATTACACGATTTTAAATGGTATAAAGATATATTTCTCAACAAGGTCATGTTAAGGATTGACTGTAATCATGATTATTGGAAGGAAAGATTTATCAGCGGTTTGCCTAAACTCTTTGCCGAGAAGGTAAGAACCAACATTAGGAGATGTCACAATGGAGACACTCCGTATGGCATAATGACATATGGTGATTTAATCAGCTATGTTAATATGACCGGCCTAGAGCTGTGTAATACGATAAAACTTAATAATCAAATACAGAAATACTCCGCAAAGGAGAGTTAGGAAGTTTCTGCGAAGACTTGGTTATGTTAAGATTTACGCTCCTTCAAGAGCATCGAGAGGATGAAAAAGAATCATAACATTTCTCGCCCCAAAGCATATAAAAGAGATTATACTCCTAAAAAGAAGTATAATAGAGAAAGCAACAACAAAAATACAAAGAAGAAAGTAATTTCTTTGAAGCTGGAAAAGCAGCCACGTGGCGATAAATGCAAATAACTTAGATAAAAGGAAAGATAAGATTAATCTATTGGGAATTGATCCCAAAATAAAAGATAAACTATTTACAATTCTAAATGAAGAAACGATCGATAATAGTTCTGAAGAATCTTCAGACAATTTCTCTGATGTGAAGGATCATTTGGATGCAGGTTCTGATTGAGATAGTTCCACTTCATTGCTGCGAATGTACTGGGAAAATCTGCACATGTACCAAACAGAAAATTGGCGTTATTTCAAGTAGCAGCCAAGAGTTTTTCTTTGACATGGTCGATCACATTGATGATGACAATTTTAAAAAGCAATATTTAAAAGAACTTAAAAACCTCGTCATTAACCAGAAAAAAGAAAAAGAAAAGGTAGAACCCTTTGACATGAAAAGAGTGTTCAGTAAGTTTAAAGACTCTAAGTCAGGTAAATCATTACCAGACTTAATTAATGAAGTCTCAGAATTGAAGGAAGAAATCCTTCGTATTAACAAAAGGCTCAGCTCGTTAGAAGCTGAAGAAATCAGTCGGATTAACAAAAGGCTCAGTTCATTAGAAACTGGGGCATTGGCCAAAATCAGAAATTCGGATCTCACAGAAGATCCCCAGACTTCGCCTAAACAGATGATCACGGAAGATCAGGAAATCGATGAATCAGAACAGGAATCTGATTCAGGGCTAACTTTAATATCCAAGGCTAGAGCATTAAGCTACCATGTCCCTATTAAATTAGCCATTAACGATTTTGCTATCGAAAGAGTAGCACTTTTAGATTCGAGTGAGATCAAAGCGCATTCGAAGGTATAATCCTACGGATACTTAAACAAAAGTACACATGCTCTACTCATACGGGAGAGGATATAGAAATTAACTATAAACTCTCAAAAGCACTAGTGTGCAATAAAAATATTGCATTCACTAATAGCTTTATCATAACCAAGGATATAACTGAGGAAATCATTTTAGGAACGCCATTCCTAACGAATCGCCATATACGGCAAAACGGATGGTATTTGTTATACCGTATTTTGGTAGTATGCGTGAGGACGTCACGTAGAATTTTGGGCCTTAAAGATTAGGCTAGGACGAAATTTGGGCACAAGTGCGAAGGAGTCGTTTTTAAAGCGTTTCCACGACTTTCGTAGGGAAAATTCGGCTATGTCATTTATAATTTTGCGGATTTTTCAGAGAGGCGAAACATTTTGGACCAACGAGAGCGACACTTGTCACCCTCAATTGGAGCACTGAGGCGTCTCTTGGGCGATTGGCCTTGGCTTTTAGTCGAGGTTAGGTAGGATATTTTGGTGGTAGATGGATAAGGTGTACTTAGGTGAATCCTAGCCCTACACTTGCTATACACTTGGATGCATCTTGGCCATTGGTTGGCTTTGCTTGACCTATAAATACCCCACCCTTTGGAAGACTTCTTCATCCAAAAATCTTCCTAAGTCTTGAAGTTCTCTTCCTCCCTCCCCTGTGTAGTTCGTCCACCACCCCCCTCTTTCCCTTGTGAGGCCTTGTGGTAGAAACCCTACCCTCTTTGTGAGTACTAAGAGCACCACCCCTCCACAGTGGTGCTAGTGGTGGTACCCACTGCCTAGTTGTTTAGTATAATACCCCTTGTTGTGGTATAGAAATACTCTCTAGTATTGTTATAATGTCCAAATACCTTGGCCCCAAATACCTTGTAGTATTCCCAAGGTTACACTTATACAAAAGCCGGAAAATACGATTATACTTCCTTTAGCCACAAAAAACGAAACCCTAAGGAAATCTTCACCGTTGTTGAAGTTGTAAGTAGAAGTTAGTTAGAACTTCTAAGGGTTGTTTGGGCGCTCGGAGTAGGAGCTAAGCGTTGCTCGGGATCGACTTTATACTTGGATAATTTTGGGCTTATCGAGGTAAACACTCTTGTCCTTCTATTATAATTGGAAATTACATAAGTGTTGAATATATAGTTGTTGTATACTATATATAGAACTGAACTTAGTATTGTGGCAATGTCTTTTGACTTAAGCCTGAAGAATAAAGAATTGAACAGTAATCACATAGAAGGATAATAAAGAAGAAGCAACTGTAATTACCTGAACTGTATTCTGATGAGACTTATGTAGCATTACTATGTAGTAGGGTATGCAGCGTCAGGTTAGGCGTGTTAACCCCGGTTGGCTTGGTAGCCGACCTCGATAAAGGAGGAGATTTCTGTTTGTTGCGGAAATGTCTTGCCAATTTTATGTAGAAATATAGAAACTTGTGTTTTGGGGTTAATAGACGTTTGTGACCTTTATAGGTTAAAGTACTAGAGTAGCGTATTCTACTCGAGAGTGGAAAGGGCTAGCAAGGTTGTAGTACTTGGAGCTTTTTGCTTCTTGTCGATAATCGTCGCGAGGTATGTGAACCTTTTCTATCTCTTCTAGCATGATATGTGTGAACTATGTAGTGCAGTGAGCGTACGTGTTAGCGTGTTTGATTGTTTTAAAACATAAAGTGTTATAACGGCTTTATGGGAAGTTGGTTATAACGACTTTATGTAGGTAAAAAATACTTTGTGGTTTTAAAAGGTAATTGATGTGAATAATAAGCGGCTTGTTATAATGTCTGAGAACTTGATGTATTTCAAAGATTTATAAATCGTTTTGAAGGAGAGTAACACTTGGTTTTAAAAGGTTTTAAAAAGAGTTATACTAGCTTTATGGGAGTTAGGTATAAGGTCTTAAGAGAGGTAAAGAAAATGGTTTACTGATGTTAGAAGTTAAGAGACTTGATCTTATAAGATAAGAGACTTAACTTATTTGTTTTAATATGGATGTTTGTGTGAAACCTCATTCGTGAGTAATGAGTACTTGGTTTTATTTAAAGGGATAATGTTTCTTGATTTGGAAATCAGAATGTGTATCGACAGGACCACTGGCGTTAATAAAGGAAAATGTATTGAATAATGATGTATCGTATTAAAACGGTAGAAACCTCCATCTGCATAGAAACTAAGATGAGACAAAATGATATTACATTTCTAGATCATGGCTGCTGTAATAAGAATGTTGTAAACAAGAATAACCTACTCTCACGTGAGACATATATTACTCAATTGTTCTAAAAATGAATCAAGTGATTAAGTTTGGGAACTATGAAACCATTTGAAAATGAGAAGCTTGAGTAATTGAAACTAGGCAAACTGAAACTTAGGAAAAGAATGTTGTTACTTGATTTTGAAAAGGGAATGTGGGTTGGTCATTCTAATACTACGGGTATCGGGTGACTTTTATAAAAGTAATGGATCTCTTTTAAAAGAACTTAACGTATGTAGTACTTTGGGGTTAAAAACCCGGACTTTGGCATAAAATGAAAGTACTTTGAGTTGTTGTGAAACTTGCATATGCTTGTTGTTGTGAAACTTGCCTATGCTTGTTGTTGTGAAACTTGCCTATGCTTGTTGTTTGTTGTGCAAGTGTGGTATTTACGTATTCTGGCGTCTCTCGATAGTAGCGGTTGACTTGTTGAGAACTTACTTGGGCGTCTTTGGCGGTGATGGAGAATTCCACGGGTATGTTTCCATTTTGAGTACCGTCTTGTTGTTGATGTCACATGGGCGTATCTGCCGTCTGATGTCCAGGGGCATGTGGCCATGCGGCCTTGTTATTATGTGTTGTATCATGGACATATCTGCCGTCTGCAGTATTCGGCATGCGGCGGGTTGATTACCGATATATGGTTATTCTTGCAACATGGGCGATGTCTACACGTCGATATTCGGGCATGTGGCCATGCGGCGGGGTTGACCATGATATATTGTTATTGAGGTTACATGGGCGTATACACCGTCACGATGTCCGGGGCATGTGGCGTGCGGCCTTGTTATGTGTTGCATCATGGACATATCTACACCGTCACGATATTGGGGCATGCGGCCATGATGCGAACATGATGGATGTTGTGGGCGTGAGACCCGTAGTTATATTTAGTGGTGACTTTGAGGCGTGAGTCACGACTTCGCTTTTATGTTGCGTCTTGTATTTTGGTTATCATACATGTCTCACGCTTTTTAGGCTATTATGATTTCATTCTGATGTTGTGATTCACATACTTAGTACTGTTGTGCTTGACCTCGCCGAATTCTGCGTTCATCTGCAGTAGAAATCACATCAGTTGTCGATCCGCGTCTAGGATCTCATTCAGCGTCTTGGGAAGCTCCGTTCGTCGGAGGCTTATCTTACGGTATGTGTTCTGAGTTGTAGGTTCTTGTACATTCGGGGTTTGGCGAGGGCCTGTCCGCCATAGTCGTTGTAAATCTTAAGTGCATGCCTTTGTTGTGGGCGGGGGCTTGTAAAAGGATAAGCTGTTGGGTATTTACGTATATATGATGAAGGCAAGCTTTTGGTTGGCTTTGTTTATTTATATTTTCTCTTAATTCATGTACATGTTATTATTTCCGTGATTTTCTCGATGTTGTATCACTAGGGTGCGGGGTAAGGCACGATCCACGGGCAGGTTGGTCGTGTGATATTCACACGATCACTAATGGGTTAGATCTCTTATTTACCTACATAAATCCTTTGACAACTGACCAAAGTAGTCGTATTAATCAAAAGGTGGTCTTTAGAACACAGACAGGCTAAAAACCCATTTCTGAGTAAGCACGAAATGAGTAGAATAAAGTGTGAATAAAGCGGAATAACAGTTTAAGATGCGAAAAGCAGAATTTAAAACCAAAATATAAGAAAATAAAACTTAAGTTTTTTAAAACTTACAATTTTATTCAAAGCATTGAAAGGAGAGGATCTGGTCGAGGCAAGGAAGAGAGAGAGAGGTATTTAGAATGCCTTATGTTTACAAGTGAGAGCCTTAAATAGGCCTCGAATGCACTATTAAATCTAACACGTGGGCAGTTACGGTTAAAACAAATGGACGGCTAAGATTACATGACCTTTACTTTTTTGAAAGGGCAAACGTCTTCTTCTGCTTTAAGTCCTTTGTCTTTTTCTGCTTTACGTCGCTTTCTGCTTTATGTTGCTTTCTTGGCTCTTGCTTTTCTGAAGAGGCAAGTGTCGCTATCTGCTTTATTGGTTTTGTCCTTTGTTTTTGCGAAAGGGCAAATGTCACTATCTGCTTTATGTCAGTTTCTGACTCTTGCTTTTCCGAAGGGGCAAGTGTCGCTTTCTTCTTATTTTTCTGAAAGGGAAAGTGTCCTTTGCTTTTTTGAAGGGGCAAATGCCATTGTCCCGCTTTATGTCCTTTTCTTGAAGGGACCTGTCTTATTGCGATTTTATGTCGTGTCTCTTTTGTTTGCTGAGGCCTTTTGGAGCCCTTAGCACATTTGAAATGAGCTTTCCTTGTTCTGGTTATTTTACCTGCTGACTTACCTGCCGGATATTAATGCCTGCTGTTCTTCTGGAGAACTGTTTTGTGGATGGTCTGAGCCATTTAAAATCGTCTATGAAACTTATGATGCCATAGCAAATGTTTTACTGGATTGGCAGGAATTCTTTTTAAATCGTTATAGATTTAAAACCTGTTTTTCAAAATTAATTTTTGATAAAAGACTTATAAAATTTTCAAAATTAACATTTTGATAAGAGACTCATAAAACCTTCAAAATCAATGTTTTGATAAAAGAATTATGAAAAACGTAGTAACCAACAATTACGGGTTTGTTCTTGTTTGTTCTAAGCCAGTTCTAGCGACTTAATTTACGGCTTATTTTACCAATGATACGGCACAGGCCCTTCCAGCCTTTCGTGCTTACTCAAATGGTCTCCTAAAGACTACCTTCTGTTTAATACGACCACTTTGATCAGTTGTCAAAGGATTAATGTAAGGAAATATGAGATCTACTCCCTTAGTGATAGTATGAATACCATCTGGCTTTGCCGTATACGGCAGTATCTGGGCTAGGAATGGTGTTCCTAAAATGATTTCCTCAGTTATATCCTTGGTTATGATAAAGCTATTAGTGAATGCAATATTTTTATTGCACACTAGTGCTTTTGAGAGTTTATAGTTAATTTCTATATCCTCTTCTGTGGCGGAGTATAGCCTATGTGTACTTTTGTTTAAGTATCTGGTAGGGATTATACCTTCGCGAATGCAGTTTTGATCTGCCCCTGAATCTAAAAGTGCTACTCTTTCGATAGCAAAATCGTTAATGACTAATTTAATAGGGACATGGTAGCTTAATGCTCTAGCCTTGGATATTAAAGTTAGCCACGAATCGATTCTGCTACGATTCATTGATTTCTGATCTTAGTGATCATCCGTTTAGGCGAAGTCGGGGATCTTACGTGAGATCGAATTTACGATTTTGGCGATGCCCGGTTTCTAATGGTAGGCCTTTTGTTAATCATTGATTTCTTGACTTCTAACAGTGAGCCTTTTGTTATCTGAAGGATTTCTTCCTTGATTACGAGACTTCATTAATTAAATGCAGTAATGATTTACGACTTAGAGTCTTTAAACTTCTGAACACTCTTTTCATGTCAAAGGGTTCTACCTTTTCTTTTTCTTTTTTCTGGTTAATGACGAGGTTCTTAAGCTCTTTTAAATATTGCTTTTTAAAATTGTCATCATCAATGTGATCGACCATGTCAAAGAAAAACTCTTGGCTGCTACTTGATATAACGCCAATTGTCTGTTTGGTACATGTGCAGATTTTCCCAGTACATTCGCAGTCGAAGCTGGAAGTGGAACTATCTGACGTAACGGATCGATGATCGCCGTCCTTTGTAGAAATTGTCTGAAGATTCTTCAGAACTATTATCAGACTGTTCTTCATTCAGGATTGTAAACAATTTATCTTTTATTTTGGGATCAATTCCCAATAGATTAATCTTATCTTTCCTTTTATCGGGTTCTTTGCATTTATTGGCCATGTGGCCTGTTTTCCCGCAGTTCCAGCAAATTACTTTCTTCTTTGTATTTTTGCTGTTGCTTTCTCTATTATACTTCTTTTTAGGAGTATAATCTCTTTTATATGCTTTGGGGCGAGAAATGTTATGATTCTTTTTCATCCTCTTGATGCTCTTAGAAGGAGCGAAATCTTAACATAGCAAGTCTTGTGAAACCTAACTCTCCTTTGGTGGAGTATTTTTGTATTTGATTATTAAGTTTTATCGTATTACACAGCTCTAGGCCGATCATATTAACATAGCTGATTAAATCACCATATGTCATTATGCCATACGGAGTGTCTCCATTGTGACATCTCCTAATGTTGGTTCTTACCTTCTCGGCAAGAGTTTAGGCAAACATTGATAAATCTTTCCTTCGATAATCATGATTACGATCGATCCTTAACATGACCTTGTTGAGAAATATATCTTTATACCATTTAAAATCGTGTAATTTTGGACACGTTAGATTATTAAGGATCTCTAAACTTACATCTTGGAAAAGTTTTGGATCTCGACAAAGTGTTTCCGTCTGATATAACGGGGTTGCGAGCATCACCATGAACTTCATTAGTAATACTGTTATCGATGTTCCTTATTTGGACCGTGGTAGTTGCATTCATGATGCTTGATTTTTCACTGTCGAATAGGTAGTTTTCCACGATTTTTAACATCGGTGAAGCGGAAATTATGATTGATGCAAGTTGGGCATCATCGGTATGTGTTTTTATTTTATAAGCGGTTAAGCAGACTCCCGTTTCGTGGAGCACTTTAACAACTTGTCGCCGGACATCGTCAATGTTCCATTCATGGATTTCATCACGAATATGTGGTGGGGTGGAATTCGTTCTTGAACAACATGTCTGGGAACGTCGATTGTTTATAAAAATTCTTATCACCCTTGGTTAATTTTAATATTTTATTAACCTCTAATTTATTCTTTGAACTAGAACCTTCGCTTAACACCTTGACGGATTTGTCAGGTTTTCTCGAGGTTGACCCTTCAGAGACTTTCATCTCTTTGAATTTATTGCTGATTCTGTCTAGCAGATCATCTTCGATTTCCTTCCCAAATTTTGGATGGCTCTTTGCCGAAAATTGGGGAATCTTAAAAAGAGGTTCGGATAGGGTTTTCTCCTCCGACCGGACTGGTGTATTCCTGAAAGTAGAAGCATTACTTGCTTCTGAAATCTGGTTAGAGATAACATGTAACAACTGGTTGGTGTAGTTGTTCTGTTGGAGAACCTTATTAATATCATCAACGTGTGTGATATCATTAGGGTCTTTTATATCTCTTTTAAAAGGAGTGGCGGTTAAGACTTCACCGTTAACGGGAATCTTTATCTGTTCTAAGGGAGGTGTAACTGACTCAACAGTCCTTTCTCCTGTGAACCATTTTTTTACAATGGTATTCAGACATTGTCTGTCATTATGGAGTTTATCAGTGATTTCAAACCACCTAAAGAATTCTAAATTAGCTCTGACATGGTTCATGTCTTTTATCCATGATTCTTTAAACACCTTCGCTCGCTGCGTGAAAAGGTGCTTACATACCATTTTCTTTTAATGGCGTGCTCTGGATCTCTCCATAATTTGTCAATATAAGGCCAATCGATTTTAAAATCGATGTCTTCTCTAATCATGCCCAAACTGTCTCCACCATGCATTTCACTTCTGGTGGGGCTGCCAGTCGTTCTATCGATTGATCGATAGTAGACTTTGGGTACTGGTGACGAATAGTCTACTCCACTGAACTTTCGTTCGGGTATAGTTCGCCGATTATCGAATACTCTTCATCCTCGGGGTTTGGAAGAAGATGCCTTTGAAAGAGTATCTTCCATTAGATCTTAAAAATTTTAAATCTATTGAACCATCCAAATGTTGGATTATTTGTTCAATATCAGAACTCTCTGGTTCTATCTTTGGTTGGGTAATAGCATCGAAGTGTCATTCATCTTTTGCTAAAATTTCATTCCATTTTAACATTCTTGGAACAAAGATATTGCTATGTTCCTGGTTTGCTTCCATTAGCATGGTAGCACCTTTACTGCTAACTAGTTTAGCTTTTGGGGCTAAGGTTGTTTTCATTGATGCGTAATATACTCTGTATATTATAGCTATTTCTCTAGTGTTTATCTTACTGTTCATATTCTTCGTTTTAATGTTTAACGTTAAGGTGTCCATAACGTTCTGATCATTAATATCTACTGAAAAATTTGGGTATGATTAAAATAAAGCTGGACCTGCAGCTAAATTACTTTGTAAAACTCGATGAGAATCATCAAAGTTTAATAACCTTGCATCTCTTAGTAAGAGGCGGATGGAGTATCGAGACCCAATCGATACAAAGGCTTTCTGACAATTTGTACCAAACCTATGTGAAGGAAATTAAATTCCTTTTTATATCTGTTTATATCTTGATTGATAGCAATTTAATAATCTTTTTGAGTTATTAATAGCTCTTGTGGACTCATGAGTTTTGATATTATAATTTTTATAAAATCAAACTTTCTGTTCATAAATGAATCTGAAAGATTCTTTTGGAATATTCCAGTGCGTAAATCTTTTTCAACTTTAGCAATCTTTGAAGTTGCTAAGTTTTCCTTTATTGATTTCATTCATGACTTTAGTAAGAAGGCGTGTGGAGCTCTACTAGGAACTTAGTCATGGATTGTCTCTTCTTTAAATAACTAAGATATCTTGTCTGTTAACTTCTTCACGAAGTTCATTTATCTTATCGATGATAACTCGATTGATAGGTTGTGGACAACGACTCACAGGCCTACAGTGCTTGCGGTTGTGTCTTGGTCTAATTCTCTAAGACTCTCTTTTAGCGAATTATTGCACTCGTAGCTTGCTATGACTATATCAATTATTTGAGAATTATATTCTCTTATAAGATTAAATTACAGGCGCATCTTCATTTATAAACTACTTGGTTTATAACCAAAGATCTGTTGATAGCGTGGAGACTACCGTCCTTATCTAGAACATTGTTCTAACTTGTTACTAGGCTTTTAGTCCTACTCTTTTCTTATTCCTTCGACTACTTAATAGTACTCTATCCTAGTTGTCTACACTAGTTCTTGTTCTTTCTTTACCTAAGTGGTTCTCCTATCCTAGTTGTAATACTAGTTCTTGTTCTTTCTTTACCTAAATAGTTCTCTATCCCAGTTGTCAACACTATTTCCTATTCTTTTTAATTACTTAAGCGATTAACATGTCTGTTCATCGACACTTTCTCCTACGATCTTGGCGACATCAGCGGTATACGGCCGGACAGCTCAGTCGCTTTGGGCTAAATCAACTGCTCGGGAAAGCTTACTACGGTGAGTACTCGGCGAGGATGAGCGGAGCAGTATAACCACTAAGTGATTAATCTCGAGGAATAGTAGACTTACGGCGGGGCGGGGGTAACTATTACGGTAACTACGAGGCTGGAGCGATGAACTTACGGCGGAGCAGGTTACGACCGTGTAACTTCTGAGGAACTAGACGGTGGACTACGGCGGAGCAGGTCACTATTACGGTAGCTACGAGAATTCAAGCGAACGAGGACTCTTCCTAGCGACCTAAGAACAACAGCCTAAGGGCGGTAGTATGAGACTACTCGCTCATCTCTACCAACATGGCTCACGATACCATAAAGTGTGAATAAAGCGGAATAACAGTTTAAGATGCGAAAAGCAGAATTTAAAACCAAAATATAAGAAAATAAAACTTAAGTTTTTTAAAACTTACAATTTTATTCAAAGCATTGAAAGGAGAGGGATACAAGATCAGGCAAGGAAAGAGAGAGAGAGAGAGGGTATTTAGAATGCATATGTTTACAAGTGAGCCTTAAATAGGCCTCGAATGCACTATTAAATCGTCTAACATGGGCGGTTACGGTTAAAACAAATGGGCTAAGATTACATGACCTTTACTTTTTGAAAGGGCAAGCGTCTATACCTTTAAGTCCGTGGTCTTTTTCTGCTTTACGTCGCTTTCTGCTTTATGTTGCTTTCTTGGCTCTTGCTTTTCTGAAGAGGCAAGTGTCGCTATCTGCTTTATTGGTTTTGTCCTTTGTTTTTGCGAAAGGGCAAATGTCACTATCTGCTTTATGTCAGTTTCTGACTCTTGCTTTTCCGAAGGGGCAAGTGTCGCTTTCTTCTTATTTTTCTGAAAGGGCAAGTGTCCTTTGCTTTTTTGAAGGGGCAAATGCCATTGTCCCGCTTTATGTCCTTTTCTTGAAGGGACCTGTCTTATTGCGATTTTATGTCGTGTCTCTTTTGTTTCTTGAGGCCTTTTGGAGCCTTAACATTTCGGGGAAATGAGCTTTCCTTGTTACAGTTATTTTACTGTGACTTACTGTAGGATATTAATGCTGTTGTTCTTACGGAGAAGCTGTTTTGTGGATAGTCGAGCCATTTAAAATCGTCTATGAAACTTATGATGCCATAGCAAATGTTTCTTTGGATTGGCGAAATTCTTTTAAATCGATATAGATTTAAAACACATTTTCAAAATTAATTTTTGATAAAAGACTTATAAAATTTTCAAAATTAACATTTTGATAAGAGACTCATAAAACCTTCAAAATCGATGTTTTGATAAAGAATTATGAAAAGCGTAGTAACGAACAATTACAGGTTTGTTCTTGTTATTCTAGCGGTTCTAAGCGACAATTTACGGCTTATTTTACCAATGATACTAAGCCTGAGCCCTTCGACGCTTTCGTGCTTACTCAAATGGTCTCTAAAGACTACATACATTTATCGACCACTTTGATCAGTCGTCAAAGGATTAATGTAAGGAAATATGAGATCTACTCCCCTAGTGATAGTATGAATACCATCTGGCTTTGCCGTATACGGCAGTATCTGGGCTAGGAATGGTGTTCCTAAAATGATTTCCTCGATTATATCCTTGGTTATGATAAAGCTATTAGTGAATGCAATATTTTATTGCACACTAGTGCTGAGAGTTTATAGTTAATTTCTATATCCTCTC
The DNA here is from genome assembly GCA_029844215.1 of Przewalskia tangutica. Classification (NCBI taxonomy): domain Eukaryota; kingdom Viridiplantae; phylum Streptophyta; class Magnoliopsida; order Solanales; family Solanaceae; genus Przewalskia; species Przewalskia tangutica. The sequence goes on from CM056736.1 coordinate 58,754,129, forward strand.
CTGTGGCAGAGTATAGCCTATGTGTACTTTTGTTTAAGTATCTGGTAGGGATTATACTTTCGTGAATGCAGTTTTGATCTGCCCCTGAATCTAAAAGTGCTACTCTTTCGATAGCAAAATCGTTAATGACTAATTTAATAGGGACATGGTAGCAATGCTCTAGCCTTGGATATTAAAGTTAGTACGAATCGATTCTGTTACGATTCATTGATTTCTGATCTTAGTGATCATCTGTTTAGGCGAAGTGCGGGGATCTTCGTGAGATCCGAATTTACGATTTTGGCGATGCCCGATTTCTAATGGTGAGCCTTTTGTTAATCCGTGATTTCTTGACTTCTAACGGTGAGCCTTTTGTTATCTGAAGGATTTCTTCCTTCATTACGAGACTTCATTAATTAAGTGCGGTAATGATTTACGACTTAGAGTCTTTAAACATCTTGAACACTCTTTTCATGTCAAAGGGTTCTACTTTTCTTTTCTTTTGCAGTTAATGGCGAGGTTTTAAGCTCTTTTAAATATTGCTTTTAAAATTGTCATCATCAATGTGATCGACCGTATCAAAGAAAAACTCTTGTTTCTTACTTGAAATAACGCCAATTATGCATTTTGGTACATGCTGAGATTTTCCCGATCATTCGCGATTGAATTTGGAAGTGGAACTATCTGAGCGTAACGAGATCGGTGATCGCCGTCACTGTAGAAATTGTCTGAAGATTCTTCAGAACTATTATCAGACTGTTCTTCATTCAGAATTGTAAACAGTTTATCTTTTATTTTGGGATCAATTCCCAATAGATTAATCTTATCTTTCCTTTTATCGGGTTCTTTGCATTTATTGGCCATGTGGCCTGTTTTCCCGCAGTTCCAGCAAATTACTTTCTTCTTTGTATTTTTGCTGTTGCTTTCTCTATTATACTTCTTTTTAGGAGTATAATCTCTTTTATATGCTTTGGGGCGAGAAATGTTATGATTCTTTTTCATCCTCTTGATGCTCTTCGAAGGAGCAGAAATCTTAACATAACCGAAGTCTTCGCAGAAACTTCCTAACTCTCCTTTGGTGGAGTATTTTTGTATTTGATTATTAAGTTTTATCGTATTACACAGCTCTAGGCCGGTCATATTAACATAGCTGATTAAATCACCATATGTCATTATGCCATACGGAGTGTCTCCATTGTGACATCTCCTAATGTTGGTTCTTACCTTCTCGGCAAAGAGTTTAGGCAAACCGCTGATAAATCTTTCCTTCCAATAATCATGATTACAGTCAATCCTTAACATGACCTTGTTGAGAAATATATCTTTATACCATTTAAAATCGTGTAATTTTGGACACGTTAGATTATTAAGGATCTCTAAACTTCTGTCTTGGAAAAGTTTTGGATCTCCAACAAAGTGTTTCCGTCTGATATAACAGGGTTGCCGAAGCATCACCATGAACTTCATTAGTAATACTGTTATCGATGTTCCTTATTTGGACCGTGGTAGTTGCATTCATGATGCTTGCTTTTTCACTGTCGAATAGGTAGTTTTCCCACCAATTTTTTAACATCCCAGTGAAACCGGAAATTATGATTGATGCAAGTTGGGCATCATCAGTATGTGTTTTTATTTTATAACTGGTTAAACAGACTCCCATTTCATGGAGCACTTTAACAACTTGTCCTTCGGACATGCCGTCAATGTTCCATTCATGGATTTCATCACCCGAATATGTGGCTGGGGGTGTGTGAAATCCGGAAAAAATATATATATATAGTGTGGTTGGGTTAATAAAAATATATATATAAGAAAATAAAGAATAAATTGCATGGGATAGAGTTAGTGTTGAAGTTGGATAAATAGATAGATGAAATGAAAATAAGAAAACAAAAGAAAAACAAAAGAATAAGAAAACAAAAGAAAAACAAAAGAAAAAAAAAGAAAAAAAAAGAGAAGTGCAGCATGCACATTGCACGTAAGTCTTTGCTTTTCCCCTCCCCCTCCTTTTCATTTCCCTTCAATCCCTTGGCTTTTCCCATCCCATAGGTTATAGAAAACCCTCCACTTATACATTGTATTTACACACAAACAAAGTACATAACATAAAGGTTAGAAAATCAGAAAAAAAACAAGTGAACAAGAAGGAAAAAAAATCAAGAAAATATCAAGGGAGGAAGGAGAACAAGAAAATTAGGGAAACACTAAGGAGCAAGGGTGGTTGTAGCAACCGAACCACAATCTTTTTACACTTACAAGGTGAGTTTTCTCACTCATAAGTTCTTGGTAATATCCTTTATTTTAAGTTCAATACATGTTAGAATAAGAATTAAATGTTGAAAAGAAATATTGAACTTTTGATTGTTTAGACAACTAGTTGCGTCATGAACTTTACGAACTGTTCTCACTGAGTTATAATCGTTATAATTTGATGAAATTCGGAGGAGTGGTAAACCTCTCTAATATGATCATATAGAACCAAAAATGAGGTAAAATGGACATACGGTTTGAAAGTTATCTTAGTTCAAAGTTTCTGCCTTAGATTTGGTCGAAATTCGGAAAGGCATAATTACGGACTGTTTTTATTGAGTTTTACTTATTAGAATTGTATGAAAATTTACATGGTTGTAAATCTCTCTGTTACGGACAGATATAGACAAAAAGTTGTTAAAACGGACTTACGAGTTGAGATTTATGGTAGTTTGAAGTTGCTGCCTCGGATTCATCGGAATCCAGAAGGGCAGGACGTTGAAACGTAAAACTGTACTAATATGTGGGGAATATGAAAATTGTTTCTAAATGAAAGTTCTAGATCTCTTTGTTGTGGACATTTTGAGACCTTACGGGGGTCTATCCGACTTACGGATTGAGAGTTATCGCTGTTTAAAGTTTCTGCCTCGGATCTATCGAGATCCAGGGAGGGCAGCGAATAAAAGTGTAAAACTGTACCAAATGGTACAGAATATGAAAGGATGGTTCACGTGGAGACGTGTAGCTCTCTGTTCTCGTCGTTTTGAGATTTTATGGGGCTTGAACGGGTTTACAGATTAGGAGTTATGACTATTCTAAGATTGGGTGTTGTTTAATAAATATTCTGCCGAAATAAATTTCATGTGGCTGTTTTGAGGATAAATTTGTGTTAGTTACCCAAAGTAGTTTTAAATGAAATTTACGATGAAAGATCCCGTCTTACCTTAGTTTCCGCTTGAAACACCTTAGTTGGAGTTATGGTTAAAAGTTATAATCGTTACAAGTATGAATGACAGAATGTTAGAAAAGAGAATAGTATTTATTTGATCTTACGAAAAATATGAAAAGTGAATCGTGTTCACATAAATATATAAATATATAATGGATCGGGTTGCGCGCAACAAAGCGTAAAGTGAATCTGGCGTTCACAAATACGTAAACATAATGGATCGGGTTGCGCGCAACAAAGCGTAAAGTGAATATATGTTCACAAATACGTAAATATAATGGATCGGGTTGCGCCGCAACAAAGCGTAAAGTGAATACGCGTTCACAAATACGTAAACATAATGGATCGGGTTGCGCGCAACAAAGCGTAAAGTGAATATATGTTCACAAATACGTAAATATAATGGATCGGGTTGCCGCAACAAAGCGTAAAGTGAATACTGCGTTCACAAATACGTAAACATAATGGATCGGGTTGCGCGCAACAAAGCGTAAAGTGAATACGTGTTCACAAATCACGTAAATATAATGGATCGGGTTGCGCGCAACAAATATGAAAGATGAATACATGTTCACCTATATATAAATATGAAAAGTGAATACGCGTTCACAAATATATAAATGTAATAAACATGTGGAAATGCAGGGAATGTCTTAGCATTATATCTGAGAGAAAATGAAGTGTTAGTTAAGCCAGAATTTCCTATGAGGAGTTGTTGCATATTTAAAGATGTTGTAACCTGATATGTTTTTGCAATATGCTTATTACGTTATAATGTGATTGCACTTGGAATATTGTGGTGTTACTTTGAATTGCAGGGTAAGGTTCTCACTCATTGAGATGGTAGAGTGACTCTTTATTAACATGTTTCAGAAAGCGTAATAGAGGAAAGGCTCCACGCGAGGCTAGCGATCGTCCATGACCTCTTGTCATACCAAGTCCATTGCTTCGGGCTTGGTATTACGTCGAGTTCGGATGTCAGTTCCAGTGTCTCGGGAAATGCCCGTGTGGAATGGTCTCCCTTCCAACTTAGAATAATATTTGTCAGTATGCCTATGTAGAAACAATATTTGCACGAGCATGGGCTCGCGTTATGTTTTTTTTTTATAAAGTCATAAACAGATCTCTTTATTGTTATTTTTATTAATCGCTCCGTATTTGAATATAAGTTCAAATTTCTAAATAAAGAGAGTTAAATGGTGCTCCTGGTGGGAAATAATTGTCCAGGTGCCATCACGCCCTAAGTAAAGACTTAGGAAAAGTCGGGGCGTGACAAGTTGGTATCAAAGCTAAACCAGGTTAAGAGATTCTAGGAAGTTTTCTTCGAGTTGGGTGTTTGAACGGTTACTTATTGCGGCGGTGTGCGCGCCTTAGTAATAAGTGAGCGAATAACATCTAAAGTTTCACTTCTTTCATACTCTTCTCGTGCCTATCTTGAGTCTTTTCAAAGACTTGGTTCTCGTACTACCTCCTTGAAGGATTGTGGAAGGGAGTGTCTGGCGATAAAATAACCGGATGTATTGCACCTGGCCAAAGGTAGGAGAGGTACGAGATAGACTATGGGGCAAATTTTGTGAGAAGAGGAACATATCTATCTGAGGAAGGACTCTGAGTCTAACTTGATAGTATTTCTCGATGAGGTAGAAAACCTCGTTTACGAGGATGTGTCGAGGCAGCGTAGCGTCAATTTGCAATGTCCTTGCGGTTAGTGGGCGATACGGGTGTGGTGGAGAAATTTTAGAAGAAATCATTTTTAGATGTCACCACGATGGCGTGGGGAGTTGAGCGCGATTCGGTGAAAAGTTGTAACGACCGTTCAGGGCCGTTCTTTGGTGCCTTACCGGGCACCTAGTGATACAACATCGAGAAAACCGGCGGAAAATAAAACATGAGTCATGAAACAAGAGATATAATTATAAGCGAGCCACCAAAATGGTTGCCTTGATATACATAAAACACGAGCAGTTTAATCCTTTACAACCCCGCACCTTGATTACTACGGACCTAAGATTTACAACGACTATGGCGGGACGGGGCCCGCCATACCGAATGTACAAGAACCTACAACTCGGGGAACACATACCAAAAGATAAGCCTCAGAAAGCGGAGCTTCCAATCTGTTGGTTGTGATCCTAAGGCGGGGATCACGGCCGATGTACCTCTACTGCGGCGTGAGCGGCCCAGAAGGAGTCGATCAGCGGTACCAAGTATGTGTGTAAAAAAATGCGTAATGAAATCATACTAGTCTATATAAAGCGAGACATGTATGATAACCAAACTGATTCGCGACATAAGCGATCATATCGATCGGGGACTCGCCTCAGTCGTCGCTCAAATATAACTATGGGTCTCGCCCGCGACATCAATCATGTTCGCATCGTGGCGCGTGCCGGGTCTGCGTCGGTGTAGACGTGTCCATGATGCGACAATAATACGATGCCACGTGGCGCGTACCGGAATTCTACCTCGGTGTAGGCATGTCCGTGTAACCACGATAACGATATATCGGGTAATCAACCCGACGCGTAACGCGTGCCGGAATCTTGCGTCGGTGTAGACATGTCCATGTGACATCAGCAACAAGGCGGTAATCAAAATGGAAACATGCGTGGAATTCTCCGTATTGCCCGGCCGTCGAGTAAGTTCTCGACAAGTCGTAGGCCTGCTGTCGAGAGCGGTAACCTGAAATACCACACGCACGACAAAGGCTATCGTCACAAGCATAGGCAAGTTTCACGACAACAAGCATGGCAAGTTTCACAACAACAAGCATAGGCAAGTTTCACTCCAGCAAGCGTAGGCAAGTTTCACCTGACTCAAAGTACTTTCATTTTATGCCAAAGTCGGGTTTTAATCCCAAAGTACTACATCATTAAGTTCTTTTAAAGAGATCCATTACTTTTATAAAGTCACGATACGTAGTATTAGAATGACCAACCGCGTTCCTTTTCAAAATCAAGTAACAACATTCTTTTCCTAAGTTCGGTTTGCCTAGTTTGATTACTCGAAGCTTCTCGTTTTCAAATGCTCAAGTCACTTATTTTAGAAAGGTTTCATAACTCGTAGTCTTAATCTCTTTTAAAACAATTGAGTAACATATGTCATATATATGAGTAGTTTATTCTTGTTTATAACGATCTTATTACTGACCATGATCTAGAAAATGTAATATCATTTTGTCTCATCTTAGCTTATGCGGATGGAGGTTTCTCTTGGTTTTAATACATCATTATTGATACATTTTCCTTTATTAGCATTATGATAGTGCAGCCGATACGTTACGATTCGAAATCGGTAAAACATTATCACTTTAAAAACCAAGTACTCATTACTCACGAATGAGGTTTCGCATAACGTCAGCATTAAAACAAATAAGTTAAGTCTCTTATCTTATAAGATCAAGTCTCTTAACTTAACATCGATAAACCATTTTCACTTACGTAAGGTCGTTATAACTAACTTCCGTAAAGCTATTATAACACCTATGTTTTAAACCAACGAAATCACTTAGCACGTATGCGTCTGCCGTACTACATAGTTCTGACAATCATGCTAGAAAAGATAGGAAGAGGTTCACATACCTCGCGGCGATTTATCGACAATAAGCAAAATGCTCCAAGTACTACAACGCTAGCCGCTTTCCGCCGAGTAGAATCGCTACTCTTGCTACTTTCACTATAAAGGTCCTGGCGTCTATTAACCCCGAAACACAAGTTCCCGTTTTCTCTGAGAAAATTCGCGACCTCACACTTGCAGCGTAAATCTCCTCTCTATCGAGTAGGCTACCAAGCCGGGGGTTTACGTCTAACAGGGCGTGTACAATTCTACGATAATACTACACAAGTCTCTGTCAATGATCTATGTAAATCTGATTGATTCTTTATTCTTGAGCTTAAGTCAAAAGACATTGCCACAATAATGTTGATTCTATATATAGTATACTTGACTATATAATCTACAACATGTAATCTCGATTACAATAGAGGACAAGATAATTACCTCGATAAGCCCAAAATTATCAAGTTATAATGTCGATCTGAGCAAGGTTTAGCTCACTCTCGTGCGCTCGATCCGCTCCAAACAACCCTTAGAAGTTCTAACCAACTTCTACTCAAATACTTGACCAACCAGAAGATTTCCTTAGGGTTTCGGTTTGAGACTAAAGGACAAAGGTAGTATTTAAGACTCTACGTATAGAGGTATCTTTGGAATACTACAAGGTCTGAGCTAAGGTATTTTGGGCATTATAACAATACTAGGAGAAGTATTTGATACCTGAGGAGGGTATTATCTGAAAACAACTAGGCTAGGGGTACCCATTGCGCCTGAGGGGAGGAACCACCGGCCAAAACCACGAAAAGGGGAGGGAAGGCTCGGCTTGGGCTCTACAAAGGGGAGGAGAGTTTTCAAGGCTTAGACAAGTGAAGAGTGGATGAAGAAGTTCATCCCTAAGGGGTATTTATAGGAAACCAAAAGCGAACGATGGCGAATCGAAGCCATGTGCGAGGCAAGTGTATGGCCTTGATCAAGCCAAGTGCACCTAACCCTACTCCACAAAACAAGGCACAAAACATGGCACCAAACAAGCCACAAAACAAGGCCAAAATAAGGGCCAATAGGCCTCGACCCGTGACCAAGCTGACCCATCGCCCCGAATGAGGGTGACAAATGTCACCCTCCGTTGATCCAAAACATTTCGTTGCTCGGAAAAATCATAAAAATACTAAATGACATGGCGAATTTTCCCAGCGTAGGCGTGAAACGTTTAGTCGGCGACTCAATCGGCCTTGTGCCCAAAATTCGATCCTTTGCCTAACTTAAGGCTCAAATTCTCTGCGTCGTCCTTACGTACATACTGAAATGCGGGGTATAACATTCTCCCCTCGCCCGAAACATTCGTCGAATGTTCCTTCTCAGTCTCGACCTGAACGTGCGCTAGTATAGCGCTTCATGCTATCTGCGAAAACAATCATACCGCGCTGGCCGTAAAATAACAAGCGCGATACTTAAACCCAGTCAATGAGGAAACACCTCTAATCATCACAAAACCCCTTACGAGGTCTAAAATATACTCGTCACGCGCTTTCCCAAGAAAGCGATCCACGCGTTCACTTTTCCCTATCTTGTTGTACCGCTTCCGAACACTCGAACTCTTTCTAGTATTTGTACCATACTTAGTCAGCCACCTGTTTCCAACTCTTGGAGTCACTACCTCGAGCTTGGTCATCTTACTAACCTCGATCTTCTGCAAGGCGTTCGGCCTCGCGATCGGCTTTTGGTCGAACATATCCACAGCTAAATCGATGGTCATACAAACTTGGGCCTAGCATCCTCGTGACCTACCGCTGGCGGGACCACGAGCCGACCCGCAAGCGGGTTCTGGGTTGACGCGAAATGGTCCTCGGCGAGCCCCGGCCGCGCCAAACTCTTGTTCCCGATCGGAACAATCTTACTAATTCACGTCATGAAAGCTACCACTTCCGTCTCGCCTTACTGCGGACTTATCACACAAATAAATCCCGTATACTCTTACTCGATAAGGGTCAAAAATAAATCTTGACTCGAGCGACCTTACCTAAGGTCTCGGTCGTGACATAGTCTAAGGTTCACTTACCATTGCCCCATCGTATCCTCATGACTAAGCATGTTTTCTAACTCACGATTAACCTGGCGCTATTCATTACATAGCACGTAATAATGAGACCGTTATAACAAGCATACCAAAACTCTAGAGGTTAAGGATATGCACGAAGCTCTGCTCAGCTCTAATCATAGGCACGCCTGCGAGTATGCTATAGAAAGCGATGAACGGCCGCGATCCGGTGGGTGATCGTAATGCATCGTGCTACCCAGTGGGACGGTTCCTGCAAAATGGCCTGCTGTCGCCAAAAATAACAAGCTCCTGGCGCGCGACCAACTCCCGAAATGCGGTCTACCACATCGACCACGCGAGGTAGGGGTGACCGCGTCCCAACACGCCGCACTTCCGCGAAACGAACCGCGGAGCCACGACGCTCCGAATACTCTGAAGGTTGTGGAGGACCACTCTGCTGGCGGAGGTACAAAACTAGTATCTTTCTTGCGGCGGTCGCCTCGAAAGTCACAAAGGACCTGTTGTTACGGCCTGCCTGCGATCTTGGTGCGTTCCGTCGACCTCTCGGTGCCTCGCGTCCCGGTCGTGAGCTGCGTGCGGGCAATGTCGTGCGGTGGAGCTACTCACGAACATGCCTCGACGTGTAATCATCTAATCCGGTGGCGTGGCGGTGCACTCCATCCTCGTGGTTGCCACTAAAGCGGGGACATGCAGGCAGCGAGTCAAACTCGCGTTGTACTCTCGAGCTATGCGCCTCTGTCTCGACATCGTAAATCATCGGCCGTGCCCTCGCCATCTGCGGAGGCAAGAAGTGAGTGAGGAATGCCTCACGAGAACTCGTCCCATCTTCTTTGGAGCGCGTGCTCTCCGGGACAACTCGCGAATCAAACCGATCATTGCGGTATCAGCGCGGCCGATGCGCCTAAGACCACCGGCTCGGTCTCGAAGCCTTGATCACTCTCATGATCGGCGTAGCTGCCGGATGAACTCCTGCGGATCATCCTCGGGCCTCGACCCGTAAAACTGCGGCGGGCTCTGACTTCGGAAAGTCGTAGCCTCAGACTATCGCTCGGGGTGAACGGCTGGTGCTCTGGGCCAGGCTAGGCTGCTGCGTCGGCCTATCCTCATATCGGCCCACGACCACGACCCGGCAAGCCCGGGCCGTCTCGCGTAACCCATCTCCTGCCCCGGTGTGGGTGGAGGCTCGGTGCTTGTGGTCTCGGCGGCCGCTGCTGCGACTCTAGCTTCTTTGATTTGGCGGCGTCCTGAAAACCGCCGTCGGGCCTGACCTCGGTCTTGTCAGACTGCGCCACGTACTCCTCTGTATCTCTCAGCGGCACCCTCGGTGCCTTGCCCTCTGAGCTCTGGTTGCACTAGCGCGGAGGCATGGCGGTAAAAGCGAGATCGTCGGAGGGTCGACTTACAACACGGCTACAGGCACGATCTCGGAATGAGAAGAATGGAAACCAATCCTAAATGTCCTATAGCCTCACGATTATAGATGTGGTGCGCAACCATGATAATCAAGACTACTACTAGACCGCGATGCGTAGACACTTTAGAGGATGCGCTCACGATACCACTTTTGTAACGACCCGTTCGGGCCAGTTCTTGGTGCTACCGGCGCTAGTGATCTGACATCGAGAAAACTAGCGGAAAATAAAACATGAGTCATGAAACAAGAGATATAATTATAAGCGAGGCCAACCAAAATGGTTGCCTTGATATATCGTAAAACACGAGCAGTTTAATCCTTTACAACCACACTTGCAGCGATCTACAGACCTGCAAGATTTCTGGCGACTATGACGGGACGGGGCCCTTGTACCACGAATGTACAAGAACCTCTGACTCGGGGAACACGTACCAAAGATAAGCCTCGAAAAAGCGGAGCTTCCCAATCTGTTGGCGTGATCTAGGCGGGGATCCACGGCCAGATGTACCTACTGCAACGGCGTGAGCGCGGCCACAGGAGTCGATCTGGAGTACAGTATGTGAAAGCTGTAAAAATCTTTGTAATGAAATCATACTAGTCTATATAAAGCGGGAGCATGTATGATAGCGAACTACGATTCGCGACATAAAGCGATCATATCGATCGAGGACTCGCGCCTCAGTCATCGCTCAAATATAACTATGGGTCTCGCGCCCAGCATCAATCGTATTCGTCGTGGCGCGTGCCGGAGTGCATCGGTGTAGACGTGTCCGTGATGCACAATAATACCAATGCCCGGCGCGTGCCGAATTCTACCGGTGTAGGCGTGTCCGTGTAACCTGAATAACGATATATCGGGTAATCAACCCGGCCGCGTGGCGCGTGCCGGAATCTTTGCGTCGGTGTAGACATGTCGTGTGACATCAGCAACAAGGCGATAATCAAAATGAAACATACGTGGAATTCTCCGTCACTGCCCGGCGCGTCGAGTAAGTTCTCGACAAGTCGTAGGCCTCTGCCGAGAGCGGTAACGCAAATACCGCACTTGCAATGAGGCTATCGTCACAAGCGTAGGCAAGTTTCCGCGACAACAAGCATGGCGAGTTTCCGCAGCGACAAGCATAAGTGAGTTTCACCAATGGCGTAGGCGAGTTTCACCTGACTCAAAGTACTTTCGTTTTATGCCAAGTCGGGTTTTAATCCCAAAGTACTACATCATTAAGTTCTTTTAAAGAGATCCATTACTTTTATAAAGTCACGATACGTAGTATTAGAATGACCAACCCACGTTCCTTTTCAAAATCAAGTATGACATTAACTTTCTAAGTTCGGTTTGCTGGTTTGATTACTAAACACCGTTTTCAAATGCCAGTCACTTATTTTAGAAAGGTTTCATAACTCGTAGTCTTAATCTCTTTTAAAACAATTGAGTAACATATGTCATATATATGAGTAGTTTATTCTTGTTTATAACGATCTTATTACAATGACCATGATCTGAAAATGTAATATCATTTTGTCTCGTCTTAGACATCTGGATGGAGGTTTCTCTTGGTTTTAATACATCGTTATTGATACATTTTCCTTTATTAGCTTTGATAGTGCGCCGATACGTTACGATTCGAAATCGATAAAACATTATCACTTTAAAAACCAGAGTACTCATTACTCACGAATGAGGTTTCATAACGTCAGCGTTAAAACAAATAAGTTAAGTCTCTTATCTTATAAGATCAAGTCTCTTAACTTAACATGATAAACCATTTTCACTTACGTAAGGTCGTTATAACTAACTTCGTAAAGCTATTATAACACATGTTTTAAACCAACCAAATCACTTAGCACGTATGCGTCTACGGGTACATAGTTCTGACAACAATGCTAGAAAAGATAGGAAGAGGTTCGCATACCTCGCGGCGATTTATCGACGATAAGCAAAATGCTCAATACTGCAACGCTTGCAGCCCTTTCCGCCGGTAGAATCGCTACTCTTGCTTTCTTTATAAGGTCCAAAGCGTCTATTAACCCCGAAACGCAAGTTCCGTTTTCTCTGAAAATTCGGCGCCTCACACACCATTGGCGTAAATCTCCTCTGCTATAGGAGCTTCTGCGAAGCCAACGGGGGTTTACCGTCTAACGGACGTGTACAATTCTATGATAATACTACCGCAAATCTCTTTGTCTGATCTATGTAAATCTGATTCGATTCTTTTATTCTTGAGGGCTTAAGTCAAAAGACATTGCCACGATAATGTTCGATTACATATATAGTATACTTCAACTATATAATCCTACGACATGTAATCTCGATTACAATAGAGGACGAAGATAATTACACCGATAAGCCCAAAATTATCAAGTTATAATGTCGATCTGACAAGGTTTAGCTCACTTACTCAAGTGCGCTCGATCCGCTCCCAAGCAGCCCCTTAAGTTCTAACCAACCTGCTCAAATCTTGACCAACCAAGAAGATTTCCTTAGGGTTTCGGTTTGAGACTAAAAGGACAAAGAGTAGTATTCAGGGCTCTACGTATAGAGGTATCTTTGGAATACTACAAAGTCTGAGGCTAAGGTATTTTGG